>JAIUZE010045526.1:0-29728 GCA_022085475.1 Heliosperma pusillum | reverse complement strand
GAAATGGTAAGTCAATACTTGACTAATTCTACCTTAGAACTCTTGGTTGACGGATTTCAACTAAATCCATCTCCTAGTCCCAAGATAACACTTATCTCGTTGAGTCCAATCCAATTTTGGCTTGTGATCGCATCACCCTACTTACCCGAGGTAAAAAGGAACCCACGAGCGTGGTAGCCCTAATGAACACGGGGTTCATAGGTGTTACTAATTGGTAAGGCTAAATCTCAATTTTTTTAAGTTATGTGAGAGGTCTTGTCAATTTTGTTATTAATTCCCTATAAGCGAACTAAGTCGGTGAATTGTAAATAACGTTGAATTGACAATAACGGTAAATAAAATGCATGTGTGACGATTTTGGCATGAGCGGAAATAAAGCAAGCAACCAAGCAACAATAAAATCCTAGTATGGCCACCTAGCTAATCAAAATTAACTAGATAGTTACAAATTCGGAAACCAACTCCGTGGTCCCTTGCCTCTTCACTTGGAACATCTTCCAAAATGGCACCGTCTTGAGGAAGCCACCGGTCTTCATAAAAATAATTACAAATGTACAAATATACAAATTCCTATTATACATTTATACTATAAAATAAAATTATTAAATTATACAAAACGGCGATACGAGATCGCAATAAAATTACAACCAAAACGTTATTCCCTTACATTACGGGTAATAACGTTAAAAATTAACTAGGCCATACTAGGTACAAAATTTGCATAAATTATTAAATAAATGACATTCATTCATTCAAACATAAATAAAATAAATTGCTGCAAAATTCATGCCAAAATCGTCCTAAATTCAATTCATGCTCATTGTAGCTCGATTTTTCCGGGATTTATTGATTTTTAACCATTAAAAATCACTATCAACTTTTAAATCTCATTTAAATTCAAACTAATTAACTAAACTAATTTAGAACTCAAAATTAGTCACTACTAATTTTGTTGGTCATTAATTAGATCGATTTGATTTCATTTGCTAAATATTACGGTTTAATCATAACAATTATGAAATAAAACCAAAATAAAATATAAACATCATAAAATTTGAAAGCAAAAATTTTGTACATTCTTAAACAATTCCAGGAACTATAAAAATTAAAAACATTTGCTCAAAAATTTAAATTAATTTTATGAACAAATAGCTTTGTATTTAATGGTTTTATCAAATAAAAACATTAGATATAGTAAAACAGTGAAACAAATTATTAAATTTCACCAAGAGTATCAAAATCAGAATTTAAAATGTAAAAAAAAATTTCAAGACCATAAATGGACGTTTCAATTTTATGAACATTATAATCTCATATTATCGACTTTTATCGTATAAAAATCAATTAACATGCAATACATAAGTAAAAGTCACGAAATTTTACATACAATATTTAAGAAATGCATGTGAGATCATATTAAAATTTCATGGCCAGAATCAACATGCAACAATTGTTAGTTAACTTTTAACTCATAAAATGCATGTTAACTCGGTTTAAACGCCAAAAATCAAAATAAATAGCAAATTAATCCCTAAAATCACGAAATTTAACCACAAACATTTTGAGGTCAGTTGGTATATATGCACAAAATAATTTTGTCAGAATCGTATTTTAACTCAAAATCTTTGATTTATTAGTTATCTTATAACTTTAATAAAAATGTCCAAAATGAACATGCATGCTACAACCTGGCTCTGATATCACATGAAAGTCCATAGACCTTAATTAGACTCTTCTAATTAGTTGCTAAATTACTTGTTAATTTAGTATTTAATGATCTATGTAACATGCATGCAAATATAAAGACATTTATATAAAAGAAGAAATTTCCTCACATTGATATGGAAATAATATGGGCACAACAAGAACACCTTCTTGTTGTTCTTGAGCTAATAATATGGATGAATAAGAAATCTCCAAACTAGAAGACCTCCTTCAAGTTGCACCAAGATGAATCCAAATAATCTACCCTTATTATTTACTAGATAATAAGATAGATAATATACTACTAATATTATGACTATATTACTACACTAGTAATACTTAGTAAATATTAGTATTTGAAAGTTTTTTGTGAGATGAAGGATTTTAGAGAGAAGTGTAAAATTTGCACAAAATGAAGTAGTAGAAAAATGAACACAATTGCTCATTTTAAAGACCATATGGCCGGACCACTTAGAGTGGAGTGTTGTAGTATAAGTGATGATTATTTCTACTTGATATGTCACTTTCAATTGGTAACTAAAGAGTGAAAACAAGAACAACAATCATCACCATGTAACTACAATCTAACCGGCCATTATGGCCTAGTTTGGTCCATTTTGGATTTTTGATATTGTCCGCACAAATACGTATTGGGATCAAATATGTGTTAATTATCTTGTATAATTAAGTGTTACATTTGATCATTAACAATTTCTGACTTCATTAAATAAATAATATGTACTTAAACTTGTAAGTAAATGAGTTTTACCCATTATATCAATATATAATGGGTCCCACAATGCTTAGTTAATTTATTTACAACTCCTTGTAAATATAATTAACTAATTACCTCTATCTCAAAACCTCAACTAATTTAGTAATTTAACGATTAATTACTAAGTAAAATCTTATTTAATCGTATTAAAATAAGATATAAATTTATTAGTCAATTATCGCATAATTGAAAAATAAGCTTAATCGAATTTGAGTTCTTAACTCAATTTCTAACAATTAACTCTCGTACATATCGAATATATATAATGTACTAATTAACTGTATCGTATACAAATAATTAGTTACTATTTGGATTTCATCCTTTAGGTGTGACCGAAAGGGATCAGTTGATCCCCGTCGTCAAACGACAATAACGTCAAACTCTAGTCAGCCAACTGTTATTGATTTACGTTAATCAACTTACTAATCATATATATATATAGTCAATAAATATCCCAATTATATTCCTTAATAAGATCTATTATGTGGCGCACTATTGTGGAGGACACCTACTCCAACAATTTTAGATTCAATTTAAATATCGTTGTAATCATTTCATTTCCCTAGATCGTCAATTTAGCGCCGTTATTATCGCCAATTAAAGAGTTTTAAAATATTATCAAAACCAAATAAACATGTCTATCCTAGTTTTTATTATTAACATCATCTTAGATCTAAACATCACCATGAGTGAGTAGTCGTTTTTCTAGGGTGTAGGGTAGCCATGTAGGTCGATTAAAAGATGATAATTGGATAAAAGAAATTGTGCTTTTAAAACATTGTGTCTATGCATGTTTGGACTATAACGATAGTTAACGATTCCGGATCAAAATCATTGACTAAAATGGAATTCTTTTCCAAAGTAGAAATACGTGAATTGAATAGACAAAGCATGACATGGTAGATTAGACCTAGTAAATTGCCTAAAAGCCTGCTAGACCATCTGATCTATGATTGTAATGAACACATCATTCTTACGAACTCACAATGAATTATTTGCATGTTCTAAATCCAATTTCATCAATATGTTAATCTACATGTGTGAACCTACTTCCCTAGATTCTTTTTATCATTGTTAATTCATCACCTACTTTATTGTTTTCGTTTTGATTTTCTTTTATTTTGTTTTTGTTTATGCTTTTTATTAGTTTAGAAATCAAAACCCCAAAACCCAGATACTCGTTAGATAAGACCCAATTGCAAGACATTTCACATTCTATAGGAAACACCATCTCCTTGAGGATCGACCCCTACTTCCCTAATTACATTAATTTGTTATTAGCCTAGTCTGGGTAATTATCTTTGACCAGGGCTTACGACAAGCCCAATCAATATCCTTTTAATTTCATGATGGCAACTTTAAAAGCTCTCTTATCAGTATAACCCTTGAACTCAAAGACTCTCTCTACTTACCTTAACCAATCTAGGAAATCATCAGGGTTCATGCTACCTAGAAAGTCAGGGATCTCTACCTTTATGTCTTTGTCATGGTGCCTAGGAATACCCTGCTCTGACCTCTCTGAATCTAAGGCCTCCTCTTGCTCCATATGTTGCCTCCTCCTCCCTGCAACAAGTGGCACAGGTGCTCCTCTTCCTCGACCTCTGCCTCATCTTCCACCATTGTTGAGCTGACCATCTAAGAACTCATTGAAGGATGCTGTAACCTCCATGACAGTCCTAGTAAGGCCATGAACTTTGGTTTCAAGTCCTGCTAATCTTTCTTCACTCATGGTTAGTTTTTGTGTTTTTGATGTAGGTAGGTAAATGAACTCACAGACCAAAGCTCTGATAACCAATTGAACTGAAACCTCTCAGGAAATGAGTGAATTCAAGGTTATATAAGCTGGAAATATCACTTCTCATACACAAACTCAAATCACTCAGGAAGAACTCAAACAACCTGCACTAGGCCAGGTAAAACAGATAGAACTTTGCACCCTAGCACACAAGCACAGGTAGCAAAGGTTGTGTTAAGACTCAAGACACACAAGTAATGAATTCTAAACACTGCAATCTTAGGTAACACACAAGTTCACTAAGAATTGCTACAATACTTAGCTCTCCTAAAGGATTGCATTGAACAAAGTTCAGAAATTTGGTTAATTCAAGTCTGCCTGATTAGATTACAAAGCTGGCCTTATATAGGCAATTACAGATGATCTGGACCCTTGAAGCAATGACATCTAAGGGCTTTGAAAAGCCTTACAACTACTGAAAACAAAATACAAAATTCAGCTAATGGAGACAAGCTAAAACAGACTGCAACAACTCAGAAAAGAAGACTGAAAAAGCATGTTTGTCCCTTTCCTGAAATGGTAATGTTGCTCAATGTCTTGGGAACTCTGTGCTTGGCTTGTTTCTGCTGGATCTGGACCTGGCAGTGGCTACACATACGACCTTGCTAACATACTATCTGCATTGTTGCTGATCATACACAAAAATAAAGAGCTTTGGACAGATTTGTTGGGCTTGGTACCAGTTGGCTCTTCAGTATGACCATTGATACTCTAGGCTATTTTTGATGGACTTCTAGGACTCATTTGGAAAACTTGTCCTGGACTTTTCTCTTGCTAAGGACCTCAAATTAAAGGGAAAAGAAGCTGGAGCCCTTGGTTGGACTTGTGTTGCATGACATTTGGCTGATAACCTGGCTGTCCCTGACTTGTTCTCTGGAAAATGGACCCTGCTCTAGTCACTCTCTTTGTGGCTGTTCCTGCTTGTTTTCCTGCTAGTTCTTGACTGTAATGGGGATGTCTGGGGGGTGTTGTACCTGGTGTTCCTGTTGTGGGGTTCTTGCTTGGCTGAATGGGAGGGGGTAAGCTCCCTTTTGCTACATGGATATTGCTTTGGCTGGCTGAGTTCTTGGCCTGGTTGGGTTGGGGCTCAACTTCTGTTGCAGGAGCATCTTTTGAGATTAAAGAGCCCAACTCCAGATAGAGATCTAAAAGTGTACTTTGAAAATTTAATGTTATTAGGAATAACAATGATAAGAAAGAAAAGGAGCAATTCATAAAGTTGTAACAAATGGATACATAGTATATCCATCATCCAAGCTTTTATTGCATTTAGACAAGATGACCATGAAGTGTCATGGAACTTGTATACTTTAGATTATAAGATATGAAGCAATAATATTGTGTTAATTGTTCATGTATGATAATCACATTTATCGTTTGAGTTTATAAAACTCATTTTTGTGCTTTGTTATATCCAAATAGGTTGTAGTGACAACTTTAAACCCTATTAAAGTGATCTGGATTAACATAGTATTGGCCCCTAGTTACTCACATGAGGTGACGTCTCAAAGTAACTAGAGTGTGATGCGATTGATGGCAAGTTCAAGTGCATAGAGTCATATGAGATGACTAGTCGATCACATAGACAGACTGTATATATGGGACACTCTGTCGGGCAGTGACCGCTTATAGAGTTCTGGTAATTCATAAAGCCTGGTCGTGGCGAGAGCTACTATAGTATTCTTTTTTAGTCAATTCTTTAGCTTAGAGACTATTCGCCCAAGTCGGCATAGTTTCTGATTGACTTTGATTTTGCCCCAAGCCATTCTGTAAAAGAGGGTGAATGGGCAATTATTGGGTCATGAAAGACTGTGAGTGAACGAACGAAATAGTGCGATAGAAATTGTCCAACCCCTTTTCAGGGATAACAAATATCTCAAGGTCACTCGAGTAGTAGTAAGCTGGAAATGCGTGGCCACGCTCGGAAGGTATCTATGGCAGATAATTCCGGTCAGACAGTTACTCTCCAGATCAAGGAAACCACTCTAGATATGATCACGTGCAAGTACGACCTGCAAGACACCTTGCATTGAGTATGAGATTTAAAATAGGACAAGAGAATTGGTGACGCACAGTTGTTGCGAACAAGTGGGAGATTGTTGGAGTGAGTGTCCTCAACAATAGTGCGATCATTTAATTAAACCTCATTAACAAGAATACAAAGGGATGATTAACATTATAGTCAACTGATCCACATTAATCGGTAACGATTGTCTTATTAGAGTTTGACGTTACTGTCGTATGACGGTGGTGATCAGTTGATCCCTTGAGGTCACACCGAAAAGACGATTCCCTAATCAAGAAAGTTAATTAATTGTATATTGATACAGATTATTTAACCCCTTAAACAGAACAAGTTTGCAAGTGAGAAATATATCTTATAATAATATGATTAAATAAGATTCAATAAATATAATTGTTATATTAGAATACTTAATGTTTATGAAACATTTGAGATAAGCATGATTGGTTGATCATATTCACAATTAGTTGTGGATCATATCAACCAAATATGAGATGACCCATTTTATATATGTGTGATCATAAATTATTACTTAAAATGTTAAGTTTAATTTATTTGACATGAAATTGTATTTAAATTAGTTAAATACATAATTATATTATAAGATAACATATCACATGTGTGACAATTGACAAAATCACAAAATAAAATGGACACCCATATTAACATGGGTGCACCAATTTTGGTAGGTGATAAGCATTTAATTAGTCACATTTTTCCTTTCATTTTCATCCCATTTTGGTCCGTTTACACGGATATGCGTGTCTTTAATTGCATTTTGCTTCCCGATTTCCCGTGCTATGAATGTCGATCTCAATTTGCAGAAATTAAGGCGGAAACGAAGAAATCGGTGCATAAAGACCTTGCATGAGTCGGGATTTTGAAATGAGAAGAAGAATGAAATGAGGAGTCTTCAGGTGGCGCAGGCCGGCCCTCTGACCGGCGGCCGGCCACCCGGCCCAGACTACAATCCCACAAAAGAAAGAAGAAGAGAAGGGGAAGAAATGGCCCAGGTAGCACCGGCCGGTCACCCGGCGGCCGGTCGCCTACCCGGCCTGCACTACATCAGTATGTGCTTGGAAAGCATTTCGTGCTCCAGGCCGGTGGGGACCCGGCGGCCGGGCACCCGGCTGGGAACGCATTTCTCACACTTAGAAGAATTTTGAAGACGAGAAAAATGAAGACTCTGATGTGCTCCAGGCCGGTCAGAGGGCCGGCGGCCGGTCGACCGGCCAGGAACACAACACCGCAAATTCGCCAACTCTTCTATTTTATTTCTTAATTTCGAGATACCTATATATACCCTTCCCCTAATATTTTGTAAGCAGCTTTTGATTACCTCTTAGCACAAAACCCTAGATAATTTGTAACCTCTATTACTCATTAATTACTCTCCTAATCATTCCCTAATCAAGTTTAATTTCTCAATTCAAGTTAGTAGATCTAGTCTTTATTAGTAGAACTATCATAGTTTTGGGTTTGTATTGAAGATTTCTGGTGAAGACATTCTCCCTATTCATTAATACAAGCTTTGATTGGTATAAATTTCTCATCTTTTTGTTATTTATGCAATTTATTTTTATTTCTAGTTTATTGTTTATCATTTGATTGTTATAATTATTCATTTCCTTAGCATAATGTTCATTTCATTATTCCTTGCCTTTAGTTGTTTGATTTCCCTTAGCATGAGTGAGTAGTTTCCCTCTAGGGTTTAGGGGGAGCCTAAGGGAGGATTATGTGGGATAATTAGTTGGGTAATTAGTAGACTTGTGGTAATAATTTGGGTATTACCCATATACACACTAGGTGTTTGATGAAATGTGTAAACGAAAGTTGCCTATTTTATCAAGTATCGTTTGATTATCTCTTAAGCGACGGTGGTAGAGATGATTAGACTAGTGTTTATATGAGTGATTTGAGACAAATGCGATGGCTTTGTTGATGATTATTAATTGTTGAGACATTAGCAATTAATTCTACTCGAATTTATTACCCATTTGCTAATTACTAGACTAACCCATTAAACCCCCTAAGGTGAACCCTTTACCTTAGTTTTCCCTTAATTGTCTTTACCGCATTATTTAGCGATTACTTGCATTTTCTAGTTCTTAGTTAATCTTCCAATCCAACCTTTGTTAGGCTAGAATAGGACTCGATCGAACTTGTAGTTGACCCCTCCATCCTCGTGGATTCGACCTCTTTATACTACTTATATAGGGTTTATTTTTGATGTTTGCATTGATGACGAAACAATCATCAAATGGCGCTGTTGCCGGGGATGGCGTAAGGAAACTTGTAGTTTGTTTTGTGTCTTAGATTTAGCCAAGTTACTTGTTGTTTTTGTTGGTATTTAGTTGTTAGATTATTTGTAGAGTGCCTTGCATTATTGTCTTTCCCTAGTGTGCCCAAAAACGCACTAGGAGTCTAACTTGTTTTTTTGAGTTTCTTTTGAGTGCATGCCTAGGGGTGAAGGGTTGTTCTTTAGCCATCCGGAGCCCGAAAGGTTGTTTAGGACTCTACGAGCTAATACACTTGCTCGGGTTAGGAATTCAAGAACGGTTAACCGTCAACAAGACAATACTTCTATCGCTTCTACATCCACTCCAACAACCGATCACCCACAAAACGACACCATTGAACCCATATTCGAAAATCCCTTCTACAATACACTACAAAATACACCACCAAATTCACCACCTACAATACCTCAACAACAAAATCAACCACAAATGACGACTTTACGTGACCGTAACCGACCCAATCATGATGATACCCAATCTCCTATCAATTTTGGTGTCTTGGCCCCAAATAACTTTGAGATTCACCCGGCTCAAATGAGTTCAATTGAGCGGGATAGCTTTGGAGGCCTTCCCGATGAGGATGCTCATGCCCACTTGAGGAAATTCAAAAGTAGAGTGGCAATCATGAAGAGGAATGGTGTGCCCGAAGAAACCCTTTGTCTAATGTTGTTCCCATTTTCTCTTAAAGACCGGGCGGAGAGGTGGTTGAACAACCATGCTCCAAACACTTTTACTACTTGGGATTCCCTAGATAAGGAGTTTCTAAGCAAGTACTACCCCGCCTCCAAAACGGCGATGCTAAGAAATGAGATAACAACCTTCCAACAAGAGGATGGAGAATCCTTGGGAGAGGCATGGGATCGATTCATTGATCTACTTGCCCGTTGCCCTCATCATGGCATTGCGGATTGGTATGTCACTCAAACATTCTATCAAACTCTTCTCCCTCAAACCAAGGCTATGGTGAATGCTTCCGCGGGGGGAAGTTTTGATAATTTGAATGACCAACAAGGGGCGGCATTGATTAAGAAAATGGTTGACTCGGAGCCTAGCTATGGTACTAGAGGAAATAGCTTGAGGAGGAGTTCTAAATACCCAAGTGAGAACTTTTCAAATGCGGATACCAATGCCAAGATTGATTTGCTCACACAAACTTTTACTAAGGAATTTGCCGAGCTTCAAAAGGCTCAAAATCAAAGTCAAAGTCATCATGTGAATGAAGCTAGTGGGTCTTATGCACCTCCTATGGTGGAAGCTTATCAAACCCCTACTTGTGAAATTTGCAATGGGTATGGACACACCTTTGAAGTTTGTGGGAATAATGTATCTTATAACAATGAAGGAGGAAATGACTATCAACATGTGAATGCATTTCAAGGGATCAACAACAATCCACGGCCCTCAAGGCCTCCCTACCAAAACCAAGGAGCTTACAACCCAAATTCCAACTTCTATCATCCGAGTTCGAAATTTCACCCAAACATGAGTTACAAAAGCCAAAATGTGTTAAACCCTCAACATACACAAACTCAAACTTCCAACCCTCCAGGTTTTTCCCAACCTAGAGGAGGAGGTCAATTTTCAAGAGGAAACTATAACAATCAATTCAACAACTCTTAACAAGGCCAAGGATCCAACCAATTCCAAAACCAAAACTTCAATGATCAAGGTTACAATAACCAAGGTAACTTTCAAAACCAAGGTAATTGGAATCAAGGTCAAGGAAATTGGAACCAAAGCCAAGGGAACCAAAACTTCAACAACCAAGGCCAAGGTAATTTTTACCAAGGCAACCAAAACAATCAAGCAAGTCAAGGGGTTCCCGATCAATCTTTCCAAGGCCAAGGGTCAAATTTCAACAACAATCAAGGGTCAAATTTCAATGGTCAAGGTTCAAGGGGGCAACAAGGAAATTTCAATAACAACCAACAAGGAAACTTTAACAACCAAAGAAACAACAACCAAGGTTCAAGTAGTCGAAATGACTATGCATTTGCCCTCCCTTTAACAAACCAACCTCACCAAGACAATGAACCTTCTATGAGTGATGTTTTGCAACTAGTCAAAAACATGGAGATCCAAAACAACTTGGCCTTGCAAAATGTCACCAATGCTCACAAGAAAGAGGTGAGAGAATTGGAAGCTAGGTTAGCTTCTCAAGCTTTGAACAATCCTCAAAGGCCTCCGGGAGGTCTACTTGCTCAAGGGAAAAGCTCCAAGGATGCTTCATCAAGTCACCAAGCATGTGCGGTGACTTTGAGGAGTGGACTTGTGCTCGATAACCCCTACATGGATATGATAAATGATGAAATTCCAAATGAAGAGCATGTTGAGGAAGGTAAAGAAACCGAAGAGCCCATTTTGACTCCTACCTTGGAGTTAAGAGATGATGGCAAGGGTGAAAATGATTAACCCAAAGAGGGAGAAGATGGGTATATCAAAATTATGCCTTATGAGGAGGAGATGATCAAGGATACCAATGATGAAGGAGTAGAGGTACAACCAATAGCAAGAGCTAAGGTAACCAAGAAAACTCCTATTCCAAAGGTATCTTCTAGTTCTCCACTTGTTGTTTCCGATATCCCCTACCCCTCTAGAGCATTGAAAACTAAGGAAAACTTCAAGTTCACCCAATTTAGAAAAATGCTTGAGGACTTGAAGTGACCTTACCTTTCACCGATGTTATATTAAACATGCCCACTTACTCAAAATTTCTAAAAGACATCTTGACTCACAAGAGGACTTTGGGTACCCAAGATGTTATGATTATGGAGGCGGAGTGTAGTGCTCTCCTCATTAATCATAACTCTTTCAAAATGCCAAAAAAGCTTGGGGACCCCGGAAATTTCTCTATCCCTTGTGTTGTAGGGGGAGTCATGATTTCAAGAGCATTATGTGATAACGGTGCAAGTGTAAGTGTCATTCCCTTAACTATTGCTAAAAGAATTGGGCTTGATAGTTTAACCCACACTTCTATGACTCTACAACTAGCGGATAGGTCCGTTAAGCAACCCTTGGGTGTGCTTGAGGACGTACCCGTTAAAGTTGGTAAATTTTTTATTCCCACGGATTTCGTTGTCCTAGATATCCCGGAGGATAGTCACACGCCCATCATCCTCGGTAGGCCCTTTTTGGCTACCGGAGGAGTCCTCATTGATGTGAGGGAAGGGCGTCTAACCTTTAGGGTGGGGAACGAAACCCTTGAATTTAAACTTCCTCATCTAGTGAAGGGACCAATGTTTCACAAAGCTTGCTCGGTAGAAGTCATAGAGGAAGTGGTTAAAAGGGTGCATGAAGAAAAGAAATGTGAAGAAGAAGCTCTACAAGTGGCACTCCATGATGAGGAGATGGGAGATGACCATGAGGTAGATGATGAGCTCTTGAAGAAGGTGGAGGGCCTTCTCCCTCCAAAGGTACAACTAAAGCCCTTACCTCCCTCACTTAAGTACTCTTTTTTAGGTGAGGGAGAGACTTATCCCGTTATCATTAATGCTAATTTGAGTGAAGGCCAAGAACTTGAACTTTTAAAATCTTGAAAACTCATAGGGGCTCACTTGGATATAGCATTGATGATATCAAAGGCTTAAGTCCTAATCTTTGCATGCATAGAATTGTCTTGGAGGAGGGTAGCAAACCTAAGGTAGATGGGCTACGTAGGTTGAACCCTAAGATGGCGGAAGTGGTGAAAAATGAGGTGATGAAGTTGCTAGAGGCCGGGATTATCTACCAAATAACCGATAGCTCTTGGGTGAGTCCCGTCCATGTAGTGCCCAAGAAAGGAGGGGTAACTATGGTGGAACAAGAGGATGGGACTCTCTTAGCTTCTAGGCCCGTGACCGGGTGGCGGATGTGCATTGACTATCGCAAATTAAATGCCGCCACCCTCAAAGACCACTACCCCATCCCCTTTATTGACCAAATGCTTGAAAGGTTAGCGGGGCATTCTTACTATTCATTTCTAGATGGTTATTCCGGGTTTTTCCAAATCCCCATACACCCGGAAGACCAAGAGAAGACCACATTCACTTGTCCCATAGGAGTTTATGCTTATAAGAGGATGCCCTTTGGGCTTTGTAATGCTCCGGGGACGTTCCAAAGATGTATGACGGCAATTTTTGCCGATTTTCTTGAGAAGAGTATGGAGGTCTTCATGGACGACTTTAGTGTCCATGGAGACTTATTTGATCTTGGGCTATTGAATTTGTCTAATGTTTTGCAAAGATGTGAGGAGCACAACCTCGTCCTAAATTGGGAGAAATGCCACTTTATGGTGGAGGAGGGGGTTGTGCTTGGTCACATCGTGTCTAAGAGAGGGATAGAAGTTGATATGGCTAAGGTTTCGGTGATAGAAAACTTGTCACCCCCTACAAATGTGAAGGGAGTGAGAAGCTTTCTAGGCCATGCGGGCTTTTACCGACGTTTCATCAAAGATTTTTCTAAAATTGCCAAGCCTTTAACTTCTCTTCTTCTCAAGGACACCCCATTTGTATTTGATGAATTTTGCTTGAGTGCTTTTTGTAGGTTGAAGGAGGCCCTTGTGGCGGATCCCATAATCCGCTCACCGGATTGGAGCCTTCCCTTCGAAGTTATGTGTGACGCCTCCGATTATGCGGTCGGGGCGGTGCTTGGCCAAGTTGTGGACAAGAGGCACCATGTAATCTACTACACAAGCAAAACTCTAGATCAAGCCCAAGTCAACTACTCTACGACGGAAAAAGAAATGTTAGCCATTGTTCATGCCGTGGAAAAATTCCGGCAATACTTTGTTGGTTCTAAGGTTGTGGTATACTCGGATCACTCCGCCTTGAGACAATTGTTAGTGAAAAAAGATGCAAAGCCAAGGCTCTTGAGGTGGGTTCTTTTACTTCAAGAGTTCGACTTGGAGATTAAAGACAAGGCGGGGTCGGAAAATGTTGTTGCCGACCACCTATCTAGATTGACTACCGAAGATCATGGGTTGAAGGATGAGAGTGGCCCGATCAATGAGTGGTTAAGAGAAGATAGTTTGATGATGATAGGTGGTAAATCACCATGGTTTGCGGACTTGGCGAATTTCATTGTGAGCGGGTTCATTCCGGAGGAGTTGGATGCTAGAGCTAGAAGGAAGTTGAAGCATGACTCAAAACGCTATTTTTGGAATGACCCACATCTTTTTCGCAAGTGTGGTGATGACATGTTTCGAAGATGTGTTCCTAGGGAAGAGGGCATGGAGATAGTCGATAGGATTCACAACTCGGCCTATGGGGGCCACCTTGGTACATCTCGCACCATTGCAAAGGTGTTACAAGGTGGTTTCTTTTGGCCCTCTATGTTCAAATATATCCACTATTTTGTCAAATCTTGTGATTGATGTCAAAGAACGGGGAATATAAGCCAAAGAAATGAGATGCCCCTTCAAAACATTCTTGAGATTGAGCTTTTCGATTGTTGGGGAGTTGATTTCGTGGGACCATTCCCAAACTCTTGTGAGAATGAGTACATTTTGGTTGCGGTGGACTATGTGTCCAAGTGGATTGAAGTCGTAGCTACGCCAACAAATGATGCTAAAGTTGTTATCAAGCTCTTCAAAAACACTATCTTTCCAAGATTTGGGACCCCGAGAGTGGTGATTAGTGACGGGGGTTCGCACTTTAGGAAGAGCACTTTCAAGATCTTGCTTTCTTCTCATGGTGTCACTCACAAGACCGCTCTTGCCTACCACCCTCAAACAAGTGGGCAAGTAGAGGTCTCAAACCGTCAAATAAAAGTCGTCTTGGAGAAGACCACAAGCAAAAGTAGAAAGGATTGGTCCCAAAAGCTCCCCGATGTGCTATGGGCCCTTCGCACCGCCTTCAAAACTCCCCTCGGCACAACTCCCTACAAGCTTGTCTATGGCAAAGCTTGTCACTTGCCAATCGAGTTGGAGCACAAGGCATGGGGGGCCTTAAAGGAAATGAACTTTGACATCAACATGGACGGAGAGCTACGTTTTCTCCAAATGAGTGAACTTGAAGAGCTAAGACTTGATGCCTACGAGAGCTCAAAGATTTACAAAGAGCAAACGAAGAAATGGCATGACGCCAAATTGGTTGATAAAAATGTAAAAGTGGGTGATCAAGTCTTACTCTATAATTCTAGGGTCAAATTGTTTCCGGGGAAGCTACGGTCGAGATGGTCGGGTCCCTTCAAAGTTATTGACATATCACCTCATGGAGCTTTCGAACTTTGGAGTGAAGAGGGTGGTAATTTCAAAGTAAATGGGCATAGAGTGAAGAGATACTTTGATGGAGATGAGAAAGGAACAGTGGAAGTACTCTTCCTTGGGGATCCACTTCCCGAGGAAGAGTCCTATTTGTAAAGTTCTTGTGCTTTGTTAGGTTTGGTGGAGTTCCTCAACAACCACCGATTTTTTTGTATATAGCATGCATATTAGGAGTAGTTGTGAAGATTTGAGATTGTGTACTCGGGTATCTTAGTTCTTGGGAGAAGCCTTAGGTAGGTTTGAAACAATTGTAGTCGGGTTTGGATCGAAACCGTATCATTGGGGACATGTTGGTTGGGTTGAGATTGTTGGTGACTTAGAGAATTTTTGTGGTGAACTTGAAGAAGAGGGAATTAAGGCCACCGGCAGCCGGTGTGCCGACCGGCCCAGAACACTCCAGTAGTAAACTTTTGAGATTGAAGAATTGAGTAGCAGGTGTTCCAGGCCGGGCAGCCGGCGGCCGGTGTGCCGACCGGCCTGGAGCACATTATCATAGGAGTTGAATTTTTTGGGAATTTTGAGCCGTGTTCCAGGCCGGGCAGCCGGCGGCCGGTGTGCCGACCGGCCTGGAGCACATTATCACTATGATTTTGAAGTTTGGGATTTTTGAACTGCGTTCCCAGCCGGTCGACCGGCGGCCGGTGTCTTTGCCGGCTGGGAGCACATCAGTGTTGACAGAAAAATACTCGTAAGCCAAAAATCACAAAAATTGACTTGGGTTCCAGGCCGGTCGACCGGCGGCCGGTACCTCGACCGGCCCAGAACTCACCCGTAAGCTTAAATCACTCGTGAGCCTTTTATTTTCCAATCTTTCTTCATTCTTCTTGGTTTCTTCTCCTTTCTTTCTTCTTTCTTCCTTCAAAAACCCCACAAAAACTTCACTAAAATCACCACAAAATTCCATCAATCCAACATTCAACCCCACAAATAACCCACTACATAACACAAAATCATCCCCCAAATAAAAAACCTCAACTTTTCCCCATTTTTTCCCAAATTTCAATTGACTATCACAAAAACTCACCATGGCTCAACAACCACCAAGGAAGAGAACTAGGGCCCAACTTGAGGCGGAGTTGGAAGCACGACTCCAGCAAGTAACGGCGGGAATGGGTCTGGATGACGACTTTCCGAATGTCGTCTTTGTTAGCGAGATTGCGCGAGGTAAGTTTCAATGTCTAAAGCGCCTGACAACGTCAAATATTGTCGTGTCTAGTAGTATTTTTTAGAGTCTTTCGCTCTACTTTTTACGGGTCATTAGTGTTGTTTTATGTTAATTTTAGTTTTAGTAATAATGTTAGTATTTAGTACTTTAAGTCAATTTTGAGAGTCAAATCCCGTAAAGTCAATAAAAGTCAAACCCGAAAACCCGAGACCCAAAACCCGGAAATTTGAATGGGCTAGCAATGAATCATCAAGGTATGAAGACCAAGCCCATTGGGTCAATGGAAGTCAAGGCGGGGTCAATATCCATGGGGTCAACGAAAGTCAAGAAGGAAAACAAGGCAAAAGTTGGGCAGTGCTCGACGCAGCCTGCGTCGCGACGCAGCCTGCGTCGTAGGACGCAGCCTGCGTCATCTCTCAGCACGGGTTTTTCTCATTTTCTCGTCTTGTCTTTTGGAAGCCCACCTTTCAAGGCCCCTAGGTTTGCGGACCAAGGGTATAAAAGAAGATTTCTGAAGAGAGACAAGGGCATCAAGCATTCAACATACAACATCATATTTTCCTTAGCATTTTTCTCTACTTTGTTCTTCAAGTTTGGCTTTTGTAATGGGTTTTTGCTTAGAAATGGGTTGTAATATGAAGACTATGGGTAGCTAATCTTCTTTTGCTTAGTGTAATTTGAACAAGTTCTTCCCTTTTAGCATTGTAAGACCTTTTTAATCCTTCCTTCTCTATTTAATTCCATTTTCCTTGTTTGAATTTCATTGTTGAATGAATTGTTGTTAAGACTAACCATCTTAGTAATTGTTTGTTTGATTAAATTGCTTTGTCTTGATGAATTTGGTTGATTTGTCTTGATATTTGTTGAAGCAACTTGAAAGTTTGTAACTTTGGTTTAAAAGTTGGAACCTTTTTAGTGGAATTTGGATTATTGTGTATTTAGGACATGGTTTAATGTTTTATTACATGATTCTAGCATGCTTCTTTGGTTTTGTGCTTAAAGCTTGCATCTTTATTTATGCTTATGTTTTAATAAGTATGGGTTTAGTTGTATTGAGTCATTTATGGATGGTTTAATTCATTGGTGGCTAGTTTTTAGAAGTTTGTAATAGATAGTTAGAGAAAGGAGGAAAGGAGGGATCTTTACTTTGTTAATTGTGGGGGAACTTGGGATAATTGCACTAAGTTATTTCTCCATATTTGAATCTTTGAGTATTTAGTTGTTGTTAGTAATTTTAGACTTGATAATCATTTCTCATGAAAAACTTTCTCCATTTGTGTTTTTCCTACATGTTTTCCATTGTGAATATCATAGTTTGTAAGTAATTCAAGTCTTTGTTTCAATTAGTGTTTTAATTTGTGGTTAGATTAATTAATTTGTTAAATCGGTTTTTAGCAAGAGTCTAGATTAGATTTTTAGCATTCATCGCCTTCCCTTGGGTTCGATCCTTGTCTTACCCTTACTACCCTTTTACTTAGGTTGGTTTGAGTCTAGATTTGGCTTTATAAATTGTTATTTGATTTAGCTAATTTGCGGATTTAACGACACCGTAAAATAAGCTCGTCAGCGCCGTAACCTTCCCCATTCCCGTTTCATTTGTAGGAATTCTATGCGCAATTTTGGCCTTGATACGGTCACCCTAGAACTTTTCAAAGGTTTAGGGATGGGGGAACTTTACGGTCAACATTTCCGTACTTACCCCCGGTCCTACTTGGGAGTTTCTGAGTTTCTTTAGTCATGAGAAAGACCGCAACACGGGCATGGTTAAGATGGTTTCTTTTCGCCTCCTGAATACTGCTTTTAATCTCCCTTTGGAAAAATTCTGTAAGGTTTTGGGTGTTAAATTCCACAAATCTTATAAGGTCCCTGAAAGTTTTAATTTGAATGATGTGTGGACTGCAATCTCGGGGATGGAAGTTGAGAAGGGGGCTAAAAAGCCAGCAAATGCTTGTCACAATGCTCCTATTCGGATTTGGCATCGTTTTATGGGTTGGTCATTGTTTGGGAGGGAGGAGTGTCATAATTTCCGGGCCGATGAGCTCTCAATTTTGGCGGCTTATTTGTTTCAAAAGCCGAGTAAATTTGGGGTCAACATTGGTCACCATGTCGCTCTACACTTCCAGAAAGTGGCTAATGATCCATTTAGCCCTACCGGTATCCATATTGGGGGTATTGTTACTAAGATTGCCCATGTCCTTTGCAAAAATGCATTAGATGAGAGAAATTTGAGGTGTTTGGGGGGATGTTCTTTGTTGACGGAGGATTATATTACATCGAAGCTTGAGTGGGTTGTGAAGCGAGTTGAGGACGGGAAAATGTAATGGAGGATTCGAGGGGTCAACTCTATTCCCCTCCCGAATAGTGCGGCAATGAAAGTTGTTCCCGATAGTGCGCACTATCTTCTTTCCCTAGAGGAGGAGAACCCTCCACCACCACTTGAAGATAACCCGGAAGATCAATTAGCTCCAATCACCGCTTTCAGGCGAGATCCCACTGCCCCCGTCACTACCTATAGGAGAGAACAGCAAGGCCCCACTCCCACTACAATGTCTTATGTGAACCCCTCCTTTATGCATCAACAACAATGGCGTCCTTGGCCTCATTCGTCCCAACCCAACGCATCCACTTCTACCACACCTAGCTACCCCCCTTTGGATCCTTCTTTGATTCAATTCATGGCCGACATGACTTTGGCCTCCGAGACGGCAGCTAGGGACCGAGAGACGGCCGCCAAGGCGAGAGAGGAGGAAGCTAGGGCGAGAGCGTTCTTGTCCCAGAGGATGGATAGGATGTACTACGACTTGGCTCTTGGCCAATACCCTTCCTATGATAGCTGGTGTAGGGAGGGGTATAGGGAGCCAATTGGCCCACATCCATCCTATTTTATGTGGCCCGAGGGTGGTTATGATCAGGGTTCCAGGGTGTTTGGGGACTTCAATGTCCAGCATGATTACTATTCTGCGCCGGTTTTTGCACAACCGGTAGTTGATGAGGAGGAGGTGGATCCCGAGACTGCGGCACAGAATGCCGAGTGGTTTGATAGGATGGGTCCCCGGTTCGAGATTTTGGAGGGTGGCGGCTCTGGGTCGGGAGCCAGGGCTGTAGATGACTCCTATGCCGAGGCCGGTAGTGGCCATTTTGATACTACATCCACTGACTTTACCGGATACTCCTGAGGCGGTACACCCATGAGTATGATCCCTTTTAATCCAAATCTTCATCATGTTTATATTTTTGTATGCATTTAGATACTTGTAATATATCCTAGTTTCGTTATCCATTTAGTTGCATTCATTTAGGCTTGCATTAGAATTTAATTTTGTAAAATATCGTCACATGTTAAGCCTTGCATCCATATAGCGTAGTTTGCATTGTATTTCTTTTGAGCATTTAGACTAGAATCATACATTTGCATTTTATTCGAAAACCCAAAAAAAAAAAATTGAAAACTTTCCAAAATACCAAAAACATGTTATTTGTATTGAATTCACCCCTCACACCATGTAAATACCTAAGTGTGGGGAGGGAATTCCCAAAAAAAAACCCCAAAAACTTGTTTCATTTTTCTTTTTTTTTTTCCCTCTTTTCATATTTGAGTCACTTACTCGAGGACGAGTAAGACTTAAGTGTGGGGAGGATTTTATTTCTTTTGTATATATCGTTGATTTTTGAAAAAAGTCGAAAAATGCCTAAAAATCGAAAAATTTGAAAATTTTCCAAAAAAATATATGTTTAGATTAGTTTGTATATAGTTTATTTTGTATATATTGCCGTGTGTTTCTTTTTACCTCCATCCATAGGTGCGCCCCACATCATAAGAGGCACGAAAAAGGGAAAATGAAGACGCTTTGGTGAGATCTTTCCTATTTCTCTTCTCCCTTATCTCCTTTTCTTCTTACTTGAGGACGGGATGTGTTGATGACGATGTTGTGAATTTTGTTGATTGGCGTGTGTGCCACTTGTGTGCTGCTAGGAGATAACATTAGCTTTTGTGTCATATAGTCGGTTAGAGCATGTGCATTTAGGTTGTATATTTGCTAGATTGCATCATGGCATATAGTTGCATTTAGAAAAAATAATTTTATAATTGTCTTTCTGGAAAACTTGTTGAATGTGCATAGTCCCTTTTAGTCACTTTTTTTATTCATCAAGTGTTCATCTTAATCGTGGAGTTTTAGACGCCCTGGGTTGTGCATTTTTAGTGAGTTTTAACCGGTCTACTAATGCCGAGTCACGAGTTTGCGCTTATTCCACCTCGACAACCTCAATTGATGTGAATATTCCGATGGTAGAAAGAATTTTTAGGTGACCGTTCTTGCTATGCAACCAACCTTGATTCATTGTTCTTCCACTTTTGCTCAACAAAGGAAACAAATCAAACAAGCTAAAAATTTGAGTCAAGTATCATATTTTCTTGTTTTCGTCAAGGAAATGCAAAACGGAACTTTTAGGGATTCTAGTGGACCCATATCTAGGGTCCCTTTCGATGCCACTACGGTGGGGATACCCCTATTGTTGGTTCCGACCGCGTGTCCTTGACGGAAACCGTGTGCTTTCATGCCAAAAATTGCAAATCAAAAATTGCAACTCAAAAAGAAAAAAAAAAGAAAAAGAAAGAAAAGTGTTGAAATGAAAGTTTTGCAAGCAATTAGACTCAAATATCATTTTCCTTTTATCCTTCTTGAATCATTTGCCCTTGAGTTGCATAGTGAGACGGGACGATCCTTGTGTCTCATTTATTTGAGAAACTTGAATTCCGTATGCTATTGTGCTTAATAACGTCACGAGGATTTCATTTCCATCTTCCATTTTATCGCTTTTGACCAAGCAAATAGTAGACGGGGTTCAAAATTATCATTAGACTTGCACCGCTAGGAGGCGAATATCTTTCCATGCTTTATGATACTAGTGGCTTATAAGGATCATGCATTATTTAGACGGTTTTCCTCTTAGACATTTCCGTCACATGGATGAGGCATGTGATTTTTCTTTTGTTAGATGCATCTTTGTCGTGTTCCTACGTGTTTATCATTTGGATGCGTCGCGATTTTGAGCAAGCCCCTACTTGCCTTGCAAGGAGGTACTCTACCTCATGAGTATCTCGTTGTGAGTTGAAGGGACGGAGGAGGCCCGTTAATTGCCTACCGTCGGATATTATTAGTAGTTTAGGTAGTAGCCTTAGTATTAGTGTAGTGTTGAATAAGGGTACTTATGGGTCTCGAATCTTGTTTACTTACTCGAGGACGAGTAAGTCTTAAGTGTGGAGAATTTTGATAAGCATTTAATTAGTCACATTTTTCCTTTCATTTTCATCCCCATTTTGGTCCGTTTACACGGATATGTGTGTCTTTAATTGCATTTTGCTTCCCGATTTCCCGTGCTATGAATGTCGATCTCAATTTGCAGGAATTAAGGCGGAAACGAAGAAATCGGTGCATAAAGACCTTGCATGAGTCGGGATTTGGAAATGAGAAGAAGAATGAAATGAGGAGTCTTCAGGTGGCGCAGGCCGGCCCTCTGACCGGCGGCCGGCCACCCGGCCCAGACTACAATCCCACAAAGGAAAGAAGAAGAGAAGGGGAAGAAATGGCCCAGGTAGCACCGGCCGGTCACCCGGCGGCCGGTCGCCTACCCGGCCTGCACTACATCAGTATGTGCTTGGAAAGCATTTCGTGCTCCAGGCCGGTGGGGACCCGGCGGCTGGGCACCCGGCTGGGAACGCATTTCTCACACTTAGAAGAATTTTGAAGACGAGAAAAATGAAGACTCTGATGTGCTCCAGGCCGGTCAGAGGGCCAGCGGCCGGTCGACCAGCCAGGAACACAACACCGCAAATTCGCCAACTCTTCTATTTTCTTTCTTAATTTCGAGATACCTATATATACCCTTCCCCTAATATTTTGTAAGCAGCTTTTGATTACCTCTTAGCACAAAATCCTAGATAATTTGTAACCTCTATTACTCATTAATTACTCTCCTAATCATTCCCTAATCAAGTTTAATTTCTCAATTCAAGTTAGTAGATCTAGTCTTTATTAGTAGAACTATCATAGTTTTGGGTTTGTATTGAAGATTTTGGGTGAAGACATTCTCCCTATTCATTAATACAAGCTTTGATTGGTATAAATTTATCATCTTTTTGTTATTTATGCAATTTATTTTCATTTCTAGTTTATTGTTTATCATTTGATTGTTATAATTATTCATTTCCTTAGCATGATGTTCATTTCATTATTCCTTGCCTTTAGTTGTTTGATTTCCCTTAGCATGAGTGAGTAGTTTCCCTCTAGGGTTTAGGGGGAGCCTAAGGGAGGATTATGTGGGATAATTAGTTGTGTAATTAGTAGACTTGTGGTAATAATTTGGGTATTACCCATATACACACTAGGTGTTTGATGAAATGTGTAAACGAAAGTTGCCTATTTTATCAAGTATCGTTTGATTATCTCTTAAGCGACGGTGGTAGAGATGATTAGACTAGTGTTTATATGAGTGATTTGAGACAAATGCGATGGCTTTGTTGATAATTATTAATTGTTGAGACATTAGCAATTAATTCTACTCGAATTTATTACCCATTTGCTAATTACTAGACTAACCCATTAATCCCCCTAAGGTGAACCCTTTACCTTAGTTTTCCCTTAATTGTCTTTACCGCATTATTTAGCGATTACTTGCATTTTCTAGTTCTTAGTTAATCTTCCAATCCAACCTTTGTTAGGCTAGAATAAGACTCGATCGAACTTGTAGTTGACCCCTCCATCCTCGTGGATTCGACCCCTTTATACTACTTATATAGGGTTTATTTTTGATGTTTGCATTGACGACGAAACAATCATCAGTAGGGCATGGGGTGGAGTTTATGTTTTGATTAATTGTTCTAATTAAGGCATAAACATAATGATTACTACCCTATATACCTATAGCCACCCTACCACCTTGTTAAGACAAAAAGCCAAGCATGCCATCCCTTCCCACGAGGGTGCCGGCTTTAGTGGGTAGATAAGGGGATGTTTTCCTCTTGTTTACTCACTTGTCAATCTCATATCAAAACTAATTCTACATCTCACTAAAAATCACTAAACACTTAGAAACTTTAGAAGTTTCATAGAATTTGTGATTAGAACTTGAACTTGAGTTTCTAAAGTAGAAACTTCAAGTATCTAGTACTCGATTCAAGGGGATCTTATTTGTTGTTCTAGTATAACAATATTCAAGAAATTAAGGGTAAGTCTAGGTGAAACTTATATGAGGGTTCCTACTCTTGGAGCTTTTGGAAATTCATCATAATCATCTAGCTCAAGAACAAGTACAAGAAGGTGTTTTGTACTTGTGCCCATACTCAAATTATAATCAATGTGAGGAACATTTTCTTTCTCTATTTTCGATTAATTTGTTAGCATGTAACTAGATCTTGAAACTAATTAAAGAGTTAATTAGTATTACTTAAGAAATGTTTTAAGTGTAGGTATATGAACCTAACAACATAATGTCACAAAAAATTGCATATTGATGAGTAAATACGAATTTTATTGATGAATACAAGTATTTTTGACGAATATTCAACTAAAACCGTCAAAATATAATATTTAGAACTGTAAAATTTTAGCATTTATGGTGTAACACCCGCAAATGTACCCTATTTGTAATTTAAAAATATTATACGGATACTTTTCAGCGAAATTTTGGATTTAGTCTAGGACTTAGTTTCCGTGCCTAATTTAGCAAATCCGAGTTCGTTTTCGGACTTTACTCGAAATTCCGTGTGAGTTACGCCTTAAAGCGCTTTTGGGCTTTTTCCCCCATATTTCTCCACTCACTCAACCTTATAACCTAACTCCCTCTTTCTTTTTCCACTTACTTCTTCTACTTCTTCTTCTTCTTCATTATGTAACCAAAACCCTAACCTCCATACTTGCTCAAACTCATAATCAACACTACTCTTTCGTTACTCGCTCAAATTCACTAATTTCCGTCTCAATCTTTCCCTCTCATCGTCCTCTATCTTAATTGGTAATAAAATTACCGTTCTTCTCACTTTTCAATTTATCCGTCTTTCTCAAAGGTGAATTATATTCATCTTTTGTAGTCTAATATTAGGTGGAGACCTTCAAGACCCCGATAAGGATTACTATCTAGTGGACGAAGGCTTAGAAATCGATTGAAGACGCGAAAAGGTAACGGTGAAGAGTTACTCGATATCATTACGTGTTTTAATGTGTTTCTATGTTAGTAATCGTATTTAGAATAGGATTAGTAATCATAGGAATTGTGTTGTTGATGATGTTTGTTGTTAGTTGATAATTGATAATGAGAATTGATGATTTATGATGTTAGTTGATGTTGGTTGTATGAGGTTTGGGTTGAAGAAGGTGATTTTCGGGTATAATATGCCCTAGCCGACCGACCGGCAGCCGGTCAGCTGACCGGCTGGGGAGTGGTTGTATGTTGTTTGTGTTACGAAATAAATTTTGGTGTTTTATAGGTCTCAGTCGTCCGACCGGCTGCCGGTCAGCCGACCGGCTGAGACACATACCATTTTGCCTTCGTTTTTCTCATATGACTTTGGTCCCAGCCGGGTAGCCGCCAG
The DNA here is from genome assembly GCA_022085475.1 of Heliosperma pusillum. NCBI lineage: Eukaryota > Viridiplantae > Streptophyta > Magnoliopsida > Caryophyllales > Caryophyllaceae > Heliosperma > Heliosperma pusillum. Next base: position 5,135 of record JAIUZE010045526.1, on the reverse strand, counting down.
CCGGTCCCTTTGACCGGCTGGGACACGCTGCTTATTCACTTGTTTTTCATGTATGACATTGGTGGTGGATCATTTGAGCCGGCTAAACCATGAAGGAAGAATATCATGCCCTCTTGAGGAGGTTGAAGGAGGTCTCCCTCATGAGTCACTTTATGCTATACAAGCGGAGGAGCCATGTTATGCTACCATGGTCAACTATTTGGTGACAAAGTGGCTTCCAAGCCATTTCTCTTCTCATCAAAAGAGCAAAGTCAAATCCGATGCCAAGTACTATACATGGGATGATCCTTACTTGTGGAAGTTTTGCCAAGATCAACTTGTGAGAAGATGTGTGCCCGAGAGTGAGATCCCTTCCATCTTACATCATTGTCATGACTATGCTTGTGGAGGACATTTTGGGCCACAAAGAACCGCTAGAAAAGTGCTTGAATGCGGTTTCTTTTGGCCAAGCCTTTTCAAAGATGCCCACAAATTTGTAAAAACTTGTGACCGATGTCAAAGGGTGGGGAATTTGACAAAAAGAAATGAGATGCCACAACAACCTCTTCTATATTGTGAGATCTTTGATGTGTGGGGAATTGATTTTATGGGCCCTTTTCCAAATTCCGGTGGTTATTTATACATCCTCTTGGCGGTAGATTATGTGTCAAAATGGGTTGAAGCAATTCCTACCCGCACCGATGATGCCAAGGTAGTAGCCATTTTCATTCAAGAGAACATATTCTCCGGTTTGGCTTTCCAAGGGCTATCATTAGTGATAGGGGTACCCATTTTTGCAACAAGGTGATTGGAGGCCTTCTCAAGAGGTATGGGGTGAATCATAAAATTTCCACGGCCTACCACCCACAAACAAACGGGCAAGCCGAACTCTCCAACCGTGAAATAAAAGGAATCCTTGAAAAGACGGTTAATCCGGATAGAAAGGATTGGAGCAAGAGGCTAGTTGATGCGTTGTGGGCATATAGGACCGCGTTTAAAACCCCCATTGGCATGTCCCCATTCCGTCTCATCTATGGCAAGGCTTGCCACCTCCCCGTGGAGGTTAAGCACAAAGCCTATTGGGCTATCAAATCTTTCAACCAAAACCAAGATGAGAGCGGTATGCACCGGAAGCTTCAATTACAAGAACTTGAAGAAATTCGCCAAGATGCTTATGATAACTCTTCCATCTACAAGGAGAAAACAAGGAGATGGCATGATGGGATGATAAACCGTCGAGTTTTCAAGGAGGGTGATAAAGTTCTTGTGTTCCAAAACCGATTTAAGCTCTTTCCGGGGAAGTTGAGGTCAAGATGGTTTGGACCTTACACCGTCAAGAAAGTGTTTACCCATGGAGCTATTGAAGTGGAGGGGCCCGGGGATGGAAAGCTCCTCAAGGTGAATGGTCACCGTCTCAAACACTACTTCCAAGGATGTGCCCGGGAGGGGGAAGAAAAGGTCTTGCTTGAAGACCCCATTTATCAAAGTTAAAAAGCTTGAAATAGCTAAGTCGAGCCATCGACTCTAAATAAACGGCAAACCGTGAACATACTCTATCCTTGTGAATATTTCTTTGAAGTTTCTTTGTTAATTCTTAGCATTTGAGTTGTTTTCAATTAGTTAGACATTGCATCAAACAAAATTTTTTGAAGTTACTAACGGTTTTGTGAAGTTTTGCGAGTTTTCGGCCGCCTCGGAATGCGTGCCACGGATAAAAAGTTCGGGAATCGATGGAATTTGGATATTGGAGGTTATCATGGACCATTGGAGTGAAAATGCAAGTATGGAGGTGTTTGGAACACTTAGCAAAAATTTTGCTAAGTGCAAAAGCTAGAACCACTCGGCAGTGCAGGACGCAGCCTGCGTCGTAGGACGCAGCCTGCGTCGTAGGACGCAGCCTGCGTCGTCATGACGCAGCCTGCGTCGTATGACGCAGCCTGCGTCGAAAGCAGATTTCAGTATTTTGTTCTCCTTTTGCCCGAGTTCTTCATAAACACAAAAACACATCTTCATCCTTCATCTTTCACGAAAACCACCCCTAACCCAACCCCAATCCCTCAAAAATCTATCTTTCTCACTCAAATCTTCCAAAACTTTCATCAAAATCAATCCAATTCTTCTTCCTAATCATTTTTCTACCTTCAATAACCCCAAAATCAATCTTAATCACTCAAAATCTCAGAAAATCCGTTTTGAAAACCTAGATTTTTTTCCCTCAAATTCGTTTTTAGGAGCTTTCTTTGGGTTTTTAGGGTTGTTTGTCGGATTCCCTACCTATTCTAATCATCAAGGAGCTTGAATCTTGTGGAAAAGCAAAGGTATAACTTCACACTCAACTTTTTCATTGTTCTTCAAGTTTTTGCTCGAATTAGGCTAGAATTAGTCTTAGGTTGAGTTCCCCCTTGCCCTTGATTGATTGTGTAGTTAGGATTGGACAAACTTTTCTGAGTAAGGTAAAGAAATTCAACAAACACTAAGTTCTTGAGGTGTAGAAGTTGTTGCACACCAAGTGTTTGCTGAATTGCTTGAGTGAAAAATCTTTCGAGTGATTGCTTGTTGTTTGTTGTAGTGTGTTGTTTGTTAAATTTTGCAGAAATGGCACCCAAGATCTCTAAATTGTTTGGCAAAGGGAAAAATAAGAGGGCCGCGGTGAGTGAGCCCGACACCGAGGTGGAAGCGGTGTTCATGGGCTATGAAAGGTTGCAAGCTCAATATAAGAAAATTTGGGATAAGCTAACCACACAACCTCTCGTAGCCACCAAATTCTTTTGCCCAAACACCCTTCATGCCTTAGGCATGTTCGACTTCACAAGGGACATGCTAGCTAAAGTAGGGCTAGAGGCTTATCTCGAGCGGGACTCCTGGGATTACACCTATAGGAGTTTCGCATACGAGTTTCTAGCAACCTCATCGGAGTTGAATGTGCCCGAAGGTGAGGAGAAAGCCTACCGATTCCGTTTGAACCAAGCTTGGCATAATGCCCCCACTTCCGAAATCCGTCAAATCCTGAAAATCACCAAGCAACCCGTAGACATTAGGTGCCCCAAGGGAAACATGCACACAATGTGGGTTAACATTACAAATTACCACGGCCCATCTAAAGATGCCAAACTTTCAGCCATCACCCACCCCGTGCTCCGCCTAATCACAAGATTCCTTACCACCATTTTCAACTCCGCGGGAGAACCCACCAAAGTGCCGGAGAGCATCCGGCTATGTTTGTGGACTATGCTTCCGGAGGGGGTAGGGATCCCGGATTGGGCCGATTTATTTTTGAGGGCTTGCATTAAACATAGGCAAAAATCTACTAGAGCGAGCATCCATCTTGGGGGGGTGATTTCTTTCTTGGTAAGGCATTATGAGGGGGGCATTGGTAATGATCAAGAGGTGAACATTTGTCGGGGATTGGCGAGATACAACCGACTAGGGCTCGAGGAGGTTCACATGTTCAAGACTAGCAAAGAACAACCCTTGAAGGGGTTTTGGTTGGGGAGTGACGGGCTCAGCTACATGAAGATGCCGAGACCTCCAAACAACCCCTTGCCTAGGGGACCCACAGCTTTGCATTTTTTGTGTCCTAGGGAGGAGAGTTTGGGGGAGAGTAGTGAAGAGGAGGAGGTAGAGGAAGTGCCTTTGAGGCAAAGAAGGAGGGTAAGGAGAGAGGGTGATGAGGGAAGTGAGCGGGTGAGCGAGGAGATCGAGATTCTCGCCATTGAGCAAGGACCTTTCCAACCCACAAATTATCAACAACAACAACAACAACAACAACAACAACAACAACCACCACCACCACCATTCCATTTCCAATCACCATTCCAAAGCCACCAAGACACCGACACCCCCATGTTTGATGCGGAGGGTCGTTCTAGCACACCCGTGGAGCCATGGCAACAACAAATGCCTAACTATTTTGCTAGCACCAACGACGTTTTGAAGCATATTAGTGGGAGGGTGGACGATTCGAACACATGGCAACAACAACAAGGTAGTAGGCTTGAGACATTGGATGATTGGCACAATGTGGTGGAGGAGAGAGAGAGATTGAGAGGGGAGGTCGAGAGGGCTCAAAGAGAGGAATGGAGAAGGATGGTAGAAGGGCAAGAGGAGGCCCGCCTTTGGAGGGAACAACAAGATCAAAGGTGGCGGGAACAAAATGAAATGTTGACCACCCAAAATGCTTGGAGGGAGCAAGCTACGAGCCACTTTAACGTTCAAAATGAGCGCCACCACACCTATCTTCAAGACTCTTATGAAGATGCGGTGGCACAAGAGGACGTCTATGGTTTGGCTAGCTCTCTCTCTTTGGGATGTCCATCCAACAAAACCCGGACTACCCAACTCCATACACTCAAGAAGTCCTTGATGAAGGCATGGAACGAAGAAGAAGGATTAGAGAAGCAAGGGAAAGGAGGAGAAACCGAGGAGGTGCCTCGGGTTCTTCTCATTTCGACAATTGATGAGGTAATTTTTCTTTTCTCCTACAATGAGGACATTGTATGTTCTAAGTGTGGGGGAGAAGATTGTACATAGTTAGTTTGTTTTGATGCATTGTATTTTTAATTGTCTTTATTTTTGAAAAGAAAGAAAAAAAAAAGAGAAAAAGAAAAGAAAAAAAAAATTGAAAATCCCGGCTAGGTGAAAACCCACAAGGGTGGGCACCTAGGCAAGATTTGGGAAGGTGGCCGAGGACGGAATGAAAACCCGAAAGGGCATTCCGGGCAAAATGAAGAATCGAGTTGCGAGCCACCAATGAGAGGAAAGGAAAAGCTAAGGTGAAAACCCGAAAGGGCACCTTAGGCAAAATGAGGGATTTTCAAGAAAAAAAATGGAAAAATGAAAAAAAAAAAAAAATGAAAAAAAATTTGAGCTTAATACTTTATATGATGAGGATTTTGGAGGCATAAGAAGGGAGTGATAAGGAGGGAATTGGAAGGAGGCTAGTTTAGGACTTCCTTTATTTTTATTTTGAGTCACAAATTTGGTTCCAAATTGGTGGATTTCTCTTGGTGGTTGCTTGGTTGTGCAAATTGTGTAGTTTGGGGCCAACCAAGTAACCATGCATTACACGAGTGGAGTAATAAGGGGGTGGTATAAGTAGTGGAGATGCATGGAGTTTGGTGATGAAGGTCATCTCGCTATGCCTTGGGATAAGGCAA
>JAIUZE010045524.1:0-26474 GCA_022085475.1 Heliosperma pusillum | reverse complement strand
GCGATAAAGCTCTGATACCAACTGTGACAACCCTCGCGAATGCGGAAATATAAAACCTACAAGCATGTGAATTATATAGCGGAAATATGAAGCTTTTAAAATCTTTTATACATGCAAGAAGAAGTATACGAGGAGTGTCAAATATTACAAACTAAAGTATGAAATACAACAGAGAGACGAAGTCTCTCAAAATATTAACAAAGTAAAAGTGTTTAGCAACTAGCTAAAATAACGTCTAGAGGTAAATCTTCCAGGGACAACGCCCGCTAGCCCAAACCCGAATCCAAAATATCTTAAGCAAAATGCCATCCAAATCAAGCAACATGTTCATCCATGAAAAACATGAACGCCACAGTCAGTGGGGAGTAACTCCAGGTTCTCCCAGCCATATCACATTAAACGTACATAAAAAGAGATACAAATGTAAAAGCATGCATATATAAATATACATGTGAAATACGATAAGGATAGATAGGCAATTCAATATATAATGATAAGAGCATATGTAATACAAATCCGAATCCATCATGTTATACAAAGACTCGGGAAAGACACTCTTAGGCAACCGAATACGCTCACTAGGGCTTACATCTCACCGTTAGCGTTATAAGTTTGATAAGATTGAGACTCGACAAACAAACCATGCCAAGTCATTCATTGATCAATCATATAATCATTCATCCAAAACACAATGACACAATGACGACATCTCTCACGGTAAATGAAACGGACTAGCACCTTGTACATGGCACGTATGTGAAAGGCATCCACGATAAAAAATTCCCGACGCATCCACGATTCAATTCATTTCGTATATGTAGACTAATTTCCTCCTGGTAGGACTACTATAATACTACGGTTCCTAGTCTAAACCTGCCAGACTCTCTCAGAATACCATTTTCCGACACAAGCATGAATTTCGCACCAGACTCGTCATCAAAGACCCGAGACCCCATTCGTTCGATATAATTCACGAAAGAGGCGGAAAAGAGCTTGAGCCACATAACAAGCGGTACGCTACATGCAAATAACACCACCTCGCAAGTACACAACATTTGACGGCCGGGTCGATCAACGCAAAGCGTTCGCCTCCCAACAACGTCGTCGTATGTCCACTAACACATGCAATTAAGCAGTAGGATACATCCCAATTTCGACATTCCAGCCTTATGAACGTGGAGGTAGCCAAGGGAATGAGAGTACAAAGCACATAACAAAATAGTGCTCAAACCGTAACCTTTGTAAAACCCGACTCAAAGTGGGACATAGCAAAAACCGTCACAAAACATGCGATACAAGCGAATGAAATATCATATATTCAAAACATTAATATTATAAGTCACTACGTAAAATTATACGATAAACGAACCATGCGAACTATCGTAAAATAAGAATTTAGGAAAATATAAGAAAACAAGTCAGCGTGTTGACGGCCGGTCAGTGGACCGGCGGCCGGTACCCCGGCTTGCGCTACAAGCATAACACAAAAACTCATAGAAAATGCAGCCTGTTCAAGGCCGGTCTGGGGGCCGGCGGCCGGGCACCCGGCCGGGAGCATCACTGCACACAAAAATCCAACTTTCACTACTGATGTGTTCCCAGCCGGTGGGCAGACCGGCGGCCGGGTACCCGGCTGGGAACCCCAGTTCACCCGAGAGCCTTCATTACTCATTCAATCATTTTCAATTTTCATAATTCACTTCTATCAATTATCAACAATCAATAATCATCATCAACAATCATCAACTAACAACAATCATCATCAATAACACAAATCCTAAGCTTACTAATCGTATTCTAAATACTAATTCTAACATAGAAATCATGTAAAACACGTAAATGATATCGAGTAACCCTTCACCGTTACCTTTATGCGTCTTCACTCCGCTTCAAGGTCCTCTTCGATTAAGAAATAGTCTTTGACGGGATCTTGGAGGTCACCACGTGAATTTGAGCGAGAAACGAACGAGTTATGACGAATCTAAGCTTGGAAGAAATGGAAGCTAGGTTTTCTTTGGTTTTCTTAAGGAAGAAGAAAGTTTGAGTTGTGTGAGAATGAAATAGGTTAAGGGGGAGTATGAGGTGAGTACGTGGAAAATTCAAGAAAAGTCAAAGACGACTTAAGACGGGATTTACTTGAAATCTCGCGAAAAATCCAAATACGAACTCGGAAATTCTAAATTCGACTCGGGAAATTAAATTCTAAACAAAAACTAAATTTCGCTGAAAAGTATCCGTAAAATATTTTACTTATAAAAATAGGGTACATTTGCAGGTGTTACAGACCGGCTGCCGATCGGCCGACTGAGACCTACATAACACCAAAATCATCACATAACACCAATTTCACATCAGCCACTTCCCAGCCGGTCAGCTAATCGGCGGCCGGTCGGCCGGCTGGGACCAATATACACGAAATTCATCAAACATCACTAAGGATCATCCATAATCATCAACACATCTCAACTATCATCAACTAACATGAATGACTATCAACAAACAATAACCATCACCAACAAACACAATTTCTATGAATACTAATCCTATCCTAAATACGTTTACTAACATCGAAAACACATTAAAACACGTAATGATATCGAGTAACCCTTCACCGTTACCTTTTTGCGTCTTCAATCCTCGTCGAGGTCCTCCTCTACTAAGTAGTAGTCTTTGTCGAGGTCATGAAGGTCTCCACCTACAATTAGACAACAAAAGATGAATATAATTCACCTTTGATAAAGACGGATAAATTAAAAAGTGAGAAAGACGGTAATTTTATTACCAATTAAGATAGAGGACGATGAGAGGGGAAGATTGAGACGAAAATTAGCGGATTCGAATAAGAAATGAAGGAGTAGTGTCGATATTGAGCTTGATTAAAAATGAAGCTTAGGTTTTGGTGGTTACTTGTTGAGGAAGAAGGAGTAAGTGGAAATGAGGGAATTTAGGGTTTAGGGGATATAAGGTGAGTGAGTGGAAAAACATGGAAAAAGCCCATAAGCGTCTTAAGGCGCAACTCACTCGGAATTTCGAGTAAAGTCCGAAAACGAACTCGGATTTTCTAAATTAGACACGGGAAATTAAATTCTAGACTAAAACTAAATTTCGCTGAAAAGTATCCGCATAATATTTTTAATATAAAAATAGGGTACATATGCGGGTGTTACACTTCTTGCGGGAGGGATGAGCTTCGTGCCCAACACCTTATGGACTGTTTGAGTGGTGCTGTTGTGGCTGTCTCTGATGATTTGATCGCTTCTGTTACTAGGGTGGTTAATCTTTTTTTGGAGGGCCAGTGCCCTGTAGCCCTTGGTGAGTACATTGTCAGCATTCCGCTCACGCCGCTTGTTAAACCGGGCGGGGGTATTCGTCCTATCGATGTTTGCACTGTCTAGAGACGTCTTGTCTCTAAGGTTGGTGCTTGTTTGGTTGGTCCTTTTTTGTCTGCTTATTTTGCTGGCCTTCAATTTGGGGTCGGGGTGTCCGGTGGAGGAGAGGCTATCTTGCATGCCTTGAATCGGCTCATTGAGGCATGTGGTGGTGATGTGGGACAGTCTATGTTGCTAGTTGATTTCCAGAATGCTTTCAACCTTGTTGATCGTGTGACTATGCTACAGGAAGTCCGCCGTCGTTGTCCGGTTCTTTCCCGTTGGGTGGAGTTTTGTTACTCTCGCCCTGACCGTCTTTATTATGGGGAGCATTGCTTATGGTCTTGTCAGGGTGTTCAGTAGGGTGATCCCTTAGGCCCTTTGCTTTTCGCTTTGGTTTTGCATCCCTTAGTGTGCAAAATCCGGGACTCCTTTGATCTTACTATGCAGGCATGGATTTGGATGATGTCACCATTGTTGGGGACACTTTGGAGGTGGGGGAGTTTTTGATTTGATTATGGTAGATGGGCCTCGTTTTGGTCTTCATCTTTATGTGGCTAAGACTGAGGTCTTTTGGCCTATTGAGGATTCTCGGAGTCTACTTCTTGGTGTTTTCCCCCCTCCTATTGCTCGGCCCTTGCGTGGTGTCTCTGTTTTGGGTGGACTTGTCAGTACTTGTCCTATTTTTGGCAGTGAGCTTGTGGCGAGGAGAGTGACTAAGACCATTGAGCTTATGGACTTAGTAGCAAGGATTGAGGACCCGCAATGCGAGTTGCTTTTGCTTCGAGCTTGTACTGGTATTTCTAAGCTCTATTTTTCTCTTCGTACTTGCTCCCCTGGGGTCTTTGGGTCTGTCCATCTTCGCTTTGATGCATCACTTCGTTCTAGCTTGGAACGTATTGTCACCGCGTCTGGGCCTGGTTTTGGGGATTGGCAGTGGCGCCTTGCCACTTTCCCTTTTCATTTAGGTGGGCTTGGTGTTTATGCTGCAGGGGATGTTTTACACTATGCTTTTCTGGCTTCCCGTTTGCAGTCTGCAGATTTGCAGGTTACGCTCCTACGGCCTTCTGGTCCTACATTTGCAATGCATTGCGGGTGTTTTCGAAGACTACAAGTTATGATTTTTTACGTGATCCTAGTGAAATCGCTACCCCTAAACTTATGAAAAAATTGGCAGATATATATATTTCGCGACGCTTGCTGCTTCTTCAGAATCTGTTTTCTCTTTGACACCGCGTCAACTTGCGTTGTGGAAGTCTCAGCAGGGTTCCCACTCCTCTGATTGGTTGCGTGCGGTTCCTATCTCTGGGTTGGGTCAGACTGTAACACCCCGTAAATTTGGACCGTTATTATATTTTAAAAATAATATTTTAAATCAACTTTAATTTAATATTAATTTAATTGAAATAATAATAATTCGACAAAATATAATGTTATTTTATTTTGAAGTAATATAATTATTTTTGATAGTTTGGAAATGTTTAAAAGTAATTTAAACTATATTTAAACCTTTTTCTTTAATAAAAGAGTATTTCAAAGAAAAGTCGTAAAAATGGAATTTTCCATTTCTTACGGTCGTTGGGTAAATGAGTTAGGATATTAGGCATAGGAGTACTTAAAATTCTAGTAAACTTGTGTTTAAAAACTTTAGCGTTGTCGGAAATCGCGTTTGACGAATAATTCGAATTCCCGTCAAATCGAACCAAAACCGAGTAAAAAAAAAATAGACCCAATACCCCATGACCCTTATGACAGTCAGCCTTCCCCTCTCCCTTAGGTTTCATTTTTATTTTCCCCAATTGGTTCTACCAACATCAAAAATCAAAAAAAAAACATACAATCGTAATTTCAGCATAACTTCTTCGTTTCTAGTCCGATTTTCGCAAAATTTATATATGCGGAATCCTCTCTTCAAGATCTACATCCTAGTATGTTTTAATTCCAGTTTCCCTAATTTCGATTTAAGCTTATTTTTGGGTATAATTTCGGTTTATGTGATAATTGTTGTGTTGTTGTTGTTTTAAATAGGTGAAGATCATGAAGACGACTTAGGAGACTCATATATAGTAGAGGACGAAGGGTAGTCGCGGTTTTTAGGGTTTTCTCACGGGTTACTTTCGTTTTTCTAGCTTAAGGTAACTATTCCGAGTTACTCGACGATATAATGTCACAGTTGTTATGTGTTGGATGTTATGTGAGTAGTAATTTGTTAGGTTTTATTCATTTGAATTATTGTTGTTAAGTTTATTAGTTTTATGGTTATTTCATATGTTTGTAGTGTTGAATTGAATTGATAATGGTTGTGTGTTGTTGGAATGGTTTTGTATCATTGTTGAGACGGGTTTTGGATGGAAAAGGAAGGAGATAGTAGGGCTGCCCAAAACAGCCCCAAAACAGGCCGTGTGTGGGGGCGTGTTTGTGGTGTGTTTGTGGCATGTGTGTGGCCGGGTTTGGCCGTTGTTCGGGTTGTGTGTTTGAGCCTTTGTTTGATGCTTTGTGTTTGTCATTTGTACAATTGAACATGTTGATATTTTGGTGTATTAGTAATTTTTATTATTATGAGAAATTGTTGGAACTGGGTTAGCTTATAAGTTGGAATAATTTTTCCTTATGTTGATAATTTTCACATGAATTGTATTATGTTGAATTGTGTGATTTGAGTCAAAATGAGTCAAGACTCTGAGCTGGGCCAATATGACCGAATGAGTTTGGTCAAATTAGGTTTAAACCGGTCAGCCCTGATTTGACCAATGACCCGTCGCGGGACTTGGGTCGGGGATTTGTCTTTGGGGTAATTTTGGATGACTTTGGTTGATAATGAATATTATAAAATGATGCTTAAATATTTATAATTTATATATTGGAAATTAGATGCCTTGGCCATGTTGTTTTGTAATGTTGTATTATCATTTGATTATACTCGTGTGTAGCCTTCCATACGCGAGGTTGTGATCATTTGTGTGTACAAGTTTGGACTTTTTGCCCTTCTTATTGTTAAGTTGGCTAAAGTATTCACTTGGGACGAGGTCCTAAGTAAATATCTTCGGTCATTGTCATATATAGGTCATTATAGTCTTTGACGAGTGTATTCACCACGTGGAGATGGGGGCGGTAAGAAGTGGAGGGGTTGCAGACTAATGGGGTATGGGAATATGGAAGATAAACTAACGGTGTGGTTCTTCCTCGCCTTTATTTTTGTCCGCCTCAGGACTCGAGTGTGGGTATTCTTTGTTCCCGGCTTGGTGGGTTTATATCCAAGCTGGGGCATGACTTTTCTGCCTATTTTGTGAGTGGATGGTCAGCTTAAGTACTAGCCAATCCTTTGGTGGACTTTTCTGCCTTTTAATCATTCTTGCTGGGACACGATGCTAGTGCGTTTCATTTACCGTGAGAGTTGTCGTCTTGTGTTGTCGTTCTTTGAATGCGTGATTTCATGATATTATTCATGGTCATTGCATGATTGGAAACCGTCATTGTCTTGGTTCATGAATGGATGATAATATGTTGAATTTCGTGTAATCATCGCATGACTTGACTGGTTTGTCTGTCGAGTCTCAATCTTATCAATCTTATACCGCTAACGGTGAGATGTAAGCCCTAGTGAGCGTATTCGGTTGCCTAAGAGTGTCTTTCCCCGTGTTTTGAATAACATGATGGTTTCGGATTTGATTTCCTATGATCTTATCATTATATATTGGATTGCCTATGCTTTCTTTCATAACTCACATGTAAATCTATATATGCATGATTTTACTTTTGTATTTCCTTCTATGTACGTTTAATGTGATATGGCTGGGAGAACCCGGATTTACTCCCCACTGACTGTGGCGTTCATGTTTTTCATGGATGAACAGGTTGCTTGCTTGGATGACTTTTTGGATATGATGTTTTGGGGTTCGGGTGTGAGCTAGCGGGCGTTGTCCCTGGAAGTTTCACCTCTAGACGATTTAGCTAGTTTTGCTAAACACTTGTTCTTTGCTAACTTTTTAAGAGACCCCGTCTCTTTGTTATTTTCCGCACTTAGTTTGTAATATTTTGACACTCCTCGTTTTATTTAACTTGCATGTATAAAAGTTTTTAAAACTTCACATTTCCGCTATATATTTCACATGCTTGTTTGTTTTATATTTCCGCATTCGCGAGGGTTGGCACAGTTGGTATCAGAGCTTTGATCGCTCCCGACGCACACACGTGAACCCTAACTTAAACTACTTGACCTTTAAATAATAAATGAGAGATTGGGTAGAAGTTAAGGATTTTATTTGGTAGACTATTTGTGTATGTTAATTGATAGGAATAACATAATTTGTTTTTGTTCCTTATGAAGATGGTTGGACCTCGTGTAGAAGAGAACGTTGTTAGTGCCAACCAAGTCCCTCCTCATAGAGAAGACAATTGCCAAGGAGGCTATGCTTGGGTGGCTAGCCAAATTGCCAGGAGCAATATTACGCCTTATGGTGGTGAGCCGGACCCTACCGAGCTCTCGGAATGGTTTCGAGAGATGGAGAACCAATTCGATCTATACCAAGTCCTTGAAGAGGACAAGGTAAGGATTGCTCAGTTCTTCCTGGTAAGGGAGAAAGACTTCTGGTGGTCTATTGTCAATCCCACCGCTATCCTTGAAATCAATTTCGAGTGGGAATGTTTCAAGTCTCTTGTGGAGGACCGATTTTACCCCATGAAGCTCAAGCAGCAAAGACTCAGAGAATTCATCGATTTCAAGCAAGGTGATTTGTTGACCCAAGACTTCACCACCCAGTTCAACAAGCTTGCTCGCTTTGCTCCAGGACTCATCAAGGATGATGAAGATAGAGCTTTTTACTATCGTAATAAGCTAAGTGCTTTGCTCCAAAGCAAAGTAAGGAGGAGCTCTACATCTTTCGGAGATTTGTATGACGATGCCCTTCGGGCCGAGGACTCCATGAAGGTCTTTAGGGATGGGGCGAAGATGAAGAGTCCATCTCCTTTTTCCTCTTTCAATCCAAGGTCAAATTTCCATGACAAAAGACTTTTCGCTTCCTCTTCCTCTAATGCCTATGCTAACCAGAGGCGTTTCAATGCTTCCCCTCAAGCTCAAGCTCGAAGTCGATTTTGTGACGGTTGTAGGAAACCCTTCCACCCTGGAGTAGGATGCTATGATAGGCCCCTCTTTTGCTTTTTCTGCAAGAAGCCTGGACACCTCATTCGTGAATGTCCCGATCGTCAGACTTCCGCAACCGGTGCCAAAACTAAAGGATTCAGCTATGTACTCCGTCGAGCCGAAGTCGATGCCCCCCCGGAGATCGTGTCTGGTAGTTCACTTCCTTAAATCAACCTCGTTTTCCTTTTTCGCCTTCGTCTTTTAATTCCTTCTTATCGTAGTCTTTAATGATACTTCCTAATGTTCCTTGTATCATGTTCATTTATCCCTACTCTCTTGAGAGGTAGTTTTCTTATTAGCTATCGTAAGGGTTAGTAGATATGTTTTGAAGGAGTTTCGAATATGATGCCTAACCGTCCTATTGAGCTAGTTTCATGTTTAGATGATTATAAGGAATTAAGGATAAGCTTGGGATGAAACTCTCCTAGTGGTCTTAGACTATGAAAGCTTGAAGTTGCAATATCATTTTTGAGGATCGAAATAAGCATAATGGTAGTTGGTTGTTGTGGTTAAGAATTTTAGTGATTTCTTTAAATGTTACTTGGGAAATTGTTGTCTTAAATGTTGTACCCTAACGGGAATAAATGCCTTGTGGAATTTGGGTTGGATGACCAAACTTGAGGAATATTGTCATAAGCGATAACCGATGTATTGAGAGTTTGAAAGAACTAAATAAATTGATGTACTGTCGCATTGCTCTACGATTGGCAAAGTTAAGTGAAATGAGATTGTATGATTTATCTCTTTTGAGGTTTTGTGATGCAACTTTTGGAAGATGAGAAGGTTCATTGTTAATAATTTAGGGTAATGAATTTTGGAATAAATTGGAACAAAGGATTTCATGGTAAGTCTCTTTTACCTTGTGGTTGTTAGCGGTCTTGTTTCCCTAAAAATAAATATTTTGATGGTGGTTTCCAATAAGAGTTTTGATGGAGCTAAGAAAATTAGAGTTCGTAGAGAAATTTTTATGTGGGTTGTTAGTTGTGGAGTCTACCATACCGATGAACCTTAGAAGATTCTAATCGAATTTGAATAATTGGAAGTTATTACTCGAAGTTTCATGATTATGAAATATTTTGGTAGGAATCTGATGATTGAAAATGTTGAGGATATTTTGCACTCTCTTGAGGACTAGTTTACTTGTGCGGTTAGTAAGGTCGAGTTGCGATCGACATTTGAATTTTCATAGATGGAAGATAGCATTGTGGTTCATTCCTCTCTTTTCCCTCAAATTGATCCTTACTCAATCCGCCACTTTTCAATCCTTCCCCTTTTTAGTCCATTTTACTCGTTTGGACGTACCTCTTGGCATCGCGATTTGTAATGTCGATGTTCGAGTTCGCTCTAAGTTCGTGTAATGTCTTCTTATTTTGATTTTTCTTTGAGAAAACCTTCGAATCTCAATATCGTATTTCTAATTTTAACTTTTCAAGACAGTCTAAAGAAGGACTTTATATACTCTTTTTGGAGAAAATAGATTCTTTCGCTTTTATATTTGGATTTTGTGTTTGGTTGGGTGTTTAGATCTGTTATTGGAGACGTCCGGTGACTAGTCTTGCACTTACTAACACTTGTTTTGATTTTCGATTTCACTATTTCGGCATTGATTTAATTTTTGATAGCTAGAGTTCTCGTTCATGACGGGCACTCTTGTGATTCGTAAATAAAGTTTCTCACTTATGAAAAATTTACTTAAACCGTTTTCGAGAAGAACATCATTTCATAAATGTTTTACCCTTGTAAAAATTTTCTTGTGAATTCTTAAAATCGATTATGTGACAACCCTCGCGAATGCGGAAAGATAAAACATACAAGCATGTGAAAAGATATGCGGAAATACGGTATTTTAAAAACCTTTAAACATGCAAGATATATATATAACACGAGGTGTGTCAAAATGTTACAAACTAAATACGGGAATATACAACAAAGAGACGAGGCCTCTTAAAATGTTAACAAAGAACAAGTGTTTATCCAAAACTAGCTATTATCGTCTAGAGGTGAACTTCCAGCGACAACGCTCGCTAGCTCACACCCGAACCCCCAAAATATCGTATCCAAAAAGTCATCCATAGCAAGCAACCTGTTCATCCATGAAAAACATGAATGCCACAGTCAGTGGGGAGTAACTCCGGGTTCTCCCAGCCATATCACATCAAACGTACATATAAGGAAATACAAAAGTAAAGCATGCATATATATATATCCATGTGAGTTACGATAAGAATAGATAGGCAATCCGATAAATAATAATAAGATCATGTGGAAAATCAATCCGAAACCATCATGTTATTCCAAGACTCGGGAAAGACACTCTTAGGCAATCGAATACCCTCACTAGGGCTTGCATCTCACCGTTAGCGGTATAAGATTGATAAGATTGAGACTCGACTAAAAGCATAGAAAGGAGGAAAAGGGCCCACCATCAAAACCATCAAGTCAGCGATGATTACAAACACAAATCCAACATATTATCATCCATTCACGAACCAAGACAATGACGGTGTCCAATCATGCAATGACCATGAACAATATCATGAAATCACGCATTCAAGAACGACACAAGACGACATCTCTCACGGTAAATGAAACGCACTAGCATCGTGTACATTGCAAGTATGATTAACAGGCATCCACGGGATAAACATTTCCCTGAACTCATACACGATTCAATTCATTTCGTATATGTTCACTAATTTCCTCCGGTAGGACGACGATAATAATACGGTCCAAGTCTAAATCTGGCCAGAATCCCGGAATCGCATTTTCCAGTTCGACATGCGATAAACGTTTCGCATCCAAGACTCGATCAATCAAATGACGCCGAGTACCCCAAATTCGGTAGCAAACATTCACGAAAGAGGCGGAAAAGAGCTCTAGCCACATAACAAGCGGTACGCTACATGCAAATACCACCACCTCGCAAGTACACAACATTTGACGGCCGGGTCGATCAACGCATAGCGTTCAACTCCCAACAACGTCGTCGTATTCCCACTAACACATGCATTTAAGCAGTAGGATACCTCTCCGTTCCGACATTCCAGCCTTACGAACGGGAAGGTAGCCAAGGGAATGAGAGTACAAAGCACAAGACAAAATAGTGCTCAAACCGTAACATTTTGTAAAAACCGACTCAAAGTGGGAACATATCGAAAACCGTCACGAAACATGTGATACAAGCGAATAAGATATCATATATCCAAAACATGAATATTATAAGACATTACGTAAAATTATACGATAAACCGATCATGCGAACTATTATAAATCACGAGTTTTAGAAGTTAAAAGAAAACAACACAGCCGTGTTGCAGGCCGGGCAAATGACCGGTGGCCGGTGGGCCGGCTCAGAACACAGGCAAAATCCAAAAATCACATAAAACAGAGAAACGTGGTCTGGGCCGGTCAGTGGACCGGCGGCCGGTCGACCGGCACAGAGCACCACACCAAAATCAAAACTTCCCTTACTGATGTGTTCCAGGCCGGTGGAGGGACCGGTGGCCGGTGGGCCAGCCTGGAGCACCTCTTCATGCAAAACCAAGTTTCCCAAAAATGTTACTGATGTGTTCCCAGCCGGTGGTCAGACCGGCGGCCGGTCGACCGGCTGGGAGCACCTCTTCACCCGTGAGCCTTGCTCACTTAACCAATTCAATCCAATTCTCATATATGCTTCCAATAATCATCAACAATCATTATACATCATCAATATTCATCATATAACATCATTCATTAATCATAGCATGAATCCTAGTCTTCCTAATCGTAATCTAATACGATTTTCTAGCATATAAACACGTAAAACACGTAAGTGATACCGAGTAACCCTTCATCGTTACCTTTGAGCGTCTCTACTAGTCGTCAAGCTCCTCTTCAATAAGATAGTAGTCTTTGTCGGGATCTTGGAGGTCACCACCTACAAATAGATCGCAAAAAGATGAATAAAGTTCATCTTGAGAAAGACGGGAAATTTGAAAAGCGAGAAAGACGATGATTTTAATATCAATACGGATAGAGGAAGGTACGGGAAGAAGAATAAGATAAACTTACGTAAATTCTATCAAGTAACGAAGAAGTTACGATGATTCAAAGATCGATATTCAAAGAGGGAAAGTTTCTTAAGGAAGAAGGAAGGGTTTTGTGTTTGATTTGGTGTTGAATGAAAAATTAGGTTAAGGAAGGGAGTAGTGTGAGTTGTGTAGGAAAAAGTCAAAGACGGTTTCAAAGTCAAGAAAGTCAAACCCGACGCAAAAGTCAAGAAAAGTCAAACTCGAATTAAGACGGGATTTTCATGAAATCTCGCAGAAATTCCAAATACGAACTCGGAAATTCTAAATTCGACTCGGAACTTAAAATTCTAATTTAAAACTTAAATTTACTGAAAAACTTTCGTAAAATATTTCTACTAGAAAAATAGGGTACATTTCCGGGTGTTACAGATTCTTGTCCTTGATACCTTTGTTTGCTACTCTCAAGTTTCGAGGACGAAACTTTTTAAAAAAGGAGGGGTGATTGTAACACCCGGAAATGTACCCTATTTTTCTAGTAGAAATATTTTAGGGATACTTTTCAGCAAATTTAAGTTTTAAATTTGAATTTTATGTTTCGAGTCGAATTTAGAATTTCCGAGTTCGTATTTGGAATTTCCGCGAGATTCCATGAAAATCCCGTCTTAAGACGAGTTTGACTTTTCTTGACTTCCGAACCGTCTTTGACTTTTTGTTGACTTTTCTCCTACACAACTCACTACTCCCTCCTTAACCTAATTTTCATTCAAACACAAACACAAATATCTTCCTCCTTAAGAAATCTCACGAACTTTCCCTCTTTGATATCGATCTTAGAATTCGCGTAGCTTCTTCGTTCTTTGATAGAATTTACGTAAGTTCGTCTTATTCTTCTTCCCTTACCTTCCTCTATCCGTATTGATAATAAAATTATCGTCTTTCTCGCTTTTCAATCTTTTCGTCTTTCTCAAGATGAATTTCATTCATCTTTTATGATCTATTTGTAGGTGGTGACCTCCAAGATCCCGACAAAGACTATTACCTTATTGAAGAGGAGCTTGACGATTAGTAGAGACGCTTAAAGGTAACTGTGAAGGGTTACTCGGTATCATTTACGTGTTTTATGTGATTTCTAGGATAGAAACCGTGTTTAGATTTTGGTTAGTAAACTTATGACTTGTATATTTGTTGATGGATGTTGTTTATTGAGTATTCATATGTGAATTGATGAGTTAGAATGATAATCGATAATTGATGAATGTTGAACATGGATGAAACAAAACATTTTCGAGTACATGAGACCCCAGCAGGTCGACCGGCAGCCGGTCGACCGGCAGCCGGTCAGACCACCGGCTGGGGCACCTGCTGTATATTTTGGCATTTTTACGTGATTTTGGAATATGAGGTTGGGCTCAGCCGGTCGACCGGCAGCCGGTCAGACCACCGGCTGAGACACCCCCCTTTTCCCTTGTTTTTCAAGTGACCTTTTGGTCCCAGCCGGTTGACCGGCAGCCGGTCAGCCTGACCGGCTGGGACACACTGAAGTTTTAAGTTGATTTTCGTATGAGGTAATGGCTTGAGCCGGTGGACCGGCAGCCGGTCAGCCTGACCGGCTGACACCTGCTGGAAAGTCTTGTGATTTTTGTTTACGGTTTTCATTTATAATAATTCCGATCGTTCATTTAACGTATAATTTTACGTAGTGACTTATAATATGAATGTGTTGAATATATGATATTTCTTTCGCTTGTATCACATGTTTTGTGACGGTTTTTGCTATGTCCCACTTTGAGTCGGTTTTACATATGTTACAGTTTGAGCACGATTTTGTCTTGTGCTTTGTATTCTCATTCCCTTGGCTACCTTCCCGTTCGTAAGGCTGGAATGTCGGAACGGAGAGGTATCCTACTGCTTAATTGCATGTGTAGTGGGCATACGACGACGTTGTTGGGAGTTGAACGCTAGGCGTTGATCGACCCGGCCGTCAAATGTTGTGTACTTGCGAGGTGGTGTTATTTGCATGTAGCGTACCGCTTGTTATGAGGCTTGTGCTCTTTTCCGCCTCTTTCGTGAATTGATCTACCGAATTTGGGGTACTCGGCGTCTATGATTGACCGAGTCTTGGATGCGAAATGTTATCGCATGTCGAATCAGAAAATGTGATTCCGAGAATCTGGCCAGGTTTAGACTAGGACCGTATTATTATCGTCGTGCTACCAGGAGGAAATT
Organism: Heliosperma pusillum; assembly: GCA_022085475.1. Taxonomy (NCBI): domain Eukaryota; kingdom Viridiplantae; phylum Streptophyta; class Magnoliopsida; order Caryophyllales; family Caryophyllaceae; genus Heliosperma; species Heliosperma pusillum. The sequence goes on along the minus strand of JAIUZE010045524.1, from coordinate 11,730 downwards.
AGTCTACATATACGAAATGTAGCATCGTGTATGAGTTCAGGGAAATGCTTTATCCCGTGGATGCCTTTTAAATCATTCTTGCTGGGACACGATGCTAGTGCGTTTCATTTACCGTGAGATTGTCGTCTTGTGTCGTTCTTTGAATGCGTGATTTCATGATCTTGTTCATGGTCATTGCATGATTGGACACCGTCATGTCGTGGTTCGTGAATGGATGATAATATGTTGGATTTAATGTGATTATCGCATGACTTGACTGGTTTGTCTGTCGAGTCTCAATCTTATCAATCTTATACCGCTAACGGGGAGATGTAAGCCCTAGTGAGCGTATTCGATTGCCTAAGAGTGTCTTTCCCCGAGTCTTTGAATAACATGATGGTTACGGATTTGATTTCCATAGAATCTTATCATTAATATATTGGATTGCCTATCTATTCTTATCGTAACTGCACATGATATCATATATGCATGCTTTACTTTTGTATTTCCTTATATGTCCGTTTGATGTGATATGGCTGGGAGAACCCGGAGTTACTCCCCACTGACTGTGGCGTTCATGTTTTTCATGAATGAACAGGTTGCTTGCTTTGGATGACTTTTTGGATATGATGTTTTGGGTTCGGGTGTGAGCTAGCGGGCGTTGTCCCTGGAAGTTTCACCTCTAGACGATTTAGCTAGTTTTGCTAAACACTTGTTCTTTGCTAACATTTTAAGAGACCCCGTCTCTTTGTTATTTTCCGCACTTAGTTTGTAATATTTTGACACTCCTCGTTTTATTTAACTTGCATGTATAAAAGTTTTTAAAACTTCACATTTCCGCTATATATTTCACATGCTTGTTTGTTTTATATTTCCGCATTCGCTAGGGTTGTCACATTAATAGCCTTTGTGTTCCCGGCTTGGTGGGTTTATATCCAAGTTAGGGCATGCTTTTCTGCCTATTTTGTGAGTGGATGGTCAGCTTAAGTACTAGCCAATCCTTTGGTGGACTCCTTAGGGTACTCATGTGGTTTTATCATGAGTCTTGGGTGCGGTGGTTTTATCCGCATTTCTCTAGGTCTGCGCAGTATAGGATTAGGGTTGAGTTGTATCTTGGCCATGTTTTAACACCTTCTATTAGGATATCTTTATAACAGGTTCAGGTTTTAAAAATTACACGTTTTTACTCAAATGAACCTATTACAAACATATCCATGCAGTTTTTATTTAGAAATTACGTGTTTAATTTTTCCGCGATTTTTGAGGGTGTCACAGTTGGTATCAGAGCTTATTTGCTCCCAACGCACGTTTGTGCACCCTACTATAAATAACTTGACCTTGAAATAATAAACTTGAGAGATGGGTAGGATGGGTAGATTTAGGACTTTATGTTGTAGCCTCTTTGTGATTGCTATTTGTTAAGTAAACCAATGTTTTCTGTTGCAAGATGGCTCCTCCAAAAAGAACTGTAGATAATGCAATCCTGCAAGCTCTTACTCAGATTCTTCAGAATCAACAAAACCAACCTGTTCCTGCTCCTCTTCCTACTCCGCCTCCAGAAGGTGCCCCTGGCACTTATAATTGGGTGGCAAATCAATTAACTCGAAACAACACCAAGACGTATGGTGGTGAAGTAGATCCAGTGGCACTCACTGAATGGTTCCGTGAATTGGAGAAGAGTTTTGCCTTGTATGAAGTTCGTGAAGGTGACAAGGTGAAATTGGCTTCTCATTTCCTTGTGAAAGAAGCGGATAGATGGTGGTCTATGACTGGTCCTACTTCTATTCTTGAACCTGGCTTCGGTTGGGATCGCTTTAAGGATCTAGTTGAAACTAGATTCTATCCAAAAGAGCTGAAACAACAAAGACTTAAAGAGTTCATGGAATTGAAGCAAGGAGATCTTTCTGTTCAAGCCTTTACCGATAAATTCAATGAACTTTCTCACTATGCCACTAGACTTGTCAAAAATGAAGATGAAAAAGTTTTCTTTTATCGTGAAAAGCTTACTCCAAAGCTTAAGAGTATGATTCGTAGAGATTCTACATCCTTTGTCTCGATCTACGATGATGCCTTATGGGCCGAGAGCTCTCTTAAAGCTATTGATGAAGAGGCTCGTGCTTCTAGTACATCTCTTGGCAAGAGGCCATTCTATCCTACTCCTAGGCCTTACGTTGTTCCTTCTAGGCCTTATGTTGCTTCTTCCATTCCCTCTTATCCTAATAAGAGAAGGTTTATTCCGAGTGGTCAAGCAAATCAAGGTGCTCGTAATCTATCTCCTAGCAACAACAAAGGACTGAAGGATCGTGTGTGCTACCAGTGTAAGAAGCCAGCACATCCCGAAGTTGGTTGTTTTGATAGGGATAGGCCTATTATATGTTTCTTCTGCAACAAGCCTGGACACAAGGCTAATGTATGTCCTGCGAAGAAGACTGTTGTTGCTACTACACCTGCTACTTCTGAGAGACCGAGAGGTCGTATTTTCTTGATGAGCCGTGCTGAGGCTGAGGCACACCCAAATATAGTCACTGGTACGTTCTTAATATTTAAAGTTCCTTGTTTAGTTTTATTCGATACAGGTGCTTCTTTGTCATTCATATCAATAAAACTCTCCGACAAATTACCTGTTGAATCTTCGCTTGGTGAAAGAACGGATATATCTTTACCTTCCGGTGACATCTTTTCCTGTTCTAATATCTATTCCAATGTTCCTATATCAATATCGGGATCTATTTTTCCGGCTAATCTCTTTCGATTCCCACTTGAAGAATTTGATGTTATTCTGGGCATGGATTGGTTGTTTACTTATCATGCTCGATTCGAATGCCGAGATCAAAAGATTATTCTTAAAAGTCCTTTGGGTACTCGTGTATCTTATCAAGGAGTTAGAAAGCAAGCTAGTGTGAAATTAATCTCAGCTATGAAAATGATGAATGTTTTGAAGAAGGGTCATCAAGCGTTTCTATGCGTAGTGACTACTTCTGATTCTTCTCTTCCTCCTTTGAAGGATGTTCCTATTGTTTGTGAATATCCAGATATTTTTCCCGATGAATTACCCGGAATTCCTCCTGAAAGAGATGTTGAATTTTCCATTGATCTAGTTCCTGGAACTGGACCAATTGCTAAAGCTCCTTATCGTATGGCTCCTTCCGAATTGAAAGAGTTGAGAATCCAACTTGATGACTTGATTGAGAAAGGCTTTATTAGGCCTAGTGCTTCTCCTTGGGGTTCTCCCGTTCTCTTTGTGAAGAAAAAGGATGGTTCTATGCGACTTTGTATCGATTATCGTGAACTTAATCGTGTGACAGTCAAGAACAAATATCCTCTTCCACGAATTGATGATCTCTTTGACCAATTACGTGGTGCTTCTACTTTTTCCAAGATTGATCTTAGATCGGGTTATCATCAAATTCCAGTTCGTGAATCCGATATTCCTAAGACTGCTTTCAGCACGAGATATGGACATTTCGAATTTAAAGTGATGCCTTTCGGATTGACTAATGCTCCTGCTATCTTCATGGATCAAATGAATCGTACCTTTAGTGAGTACCTCGATAAATGTGTTGTGGTATTCATTGATGATATCTTAATTTTCTCAAAGAATGATGAAGATCATGTCAAAGATCTTCGTATCATTTTAGACATTCTTCGTCGTCAAAAGTGGTTTGCTAAGTTCTCTAAATGTGAATTTTGGTTGCATCAAGTAGCTTTTCTTGGACATGTCATATCCAAAGATGGTATTATGGTAGATCCTGCCAAAATTGAAGCCGTTGTTGATTGGAAGAGTCCGAAAAATGTGACTGAGATTCGAAGTTTCCTTGGTTTGGCGGGTTATTACCGTCGATTTGTGAAAGATTTTTCTAAGATAGCTAGACCGATGACTCAATTGTTGAAGAAGGAGTCTAAGTTTGTGTGGACCGATGAATGTGAGAATGCTTTCCTGAAATTGAAAACTAGGTTGACTACTGCTCCAGTGTTGACCTTACCTGAGGATGGTGTGGACTATGATGTTTATTGTGATGCTTCAAAATATGGTCTAGGTTGTGTCTTAATGCAAAATCGAAAGGTTATTGCTTATGCCTCTCGACAGCTGAGAGTTCACGAGGTGAATTATCCGACTCATGATCTTGAGTTAGCTGCGGTGGTGCATGCCTTGAAGACATGGAGACATTACCTTATTGGAGTTCATTGCCGAATTTATACCGACCATAAAAGCTTGAAATGTATTTTTACCCAGAAAGAGTTGAATATGAGGCAAAGAAGATGGCTAGAGTTAGTGAATGATTATGATGCTGAATTAATTTATCATGAAGGGAAAGCAAATGTGGTGGCCGATGCTTTGAGTAGAAAGACTTGTCACTCTTTGAACACTATCCGTGAATTACCTCATGAATTTATCGTAGAATTTCAAAAGTTAGGGATAAGCCTGGTTGAGAAGGGCTTTGATCATCTTAGTGCCTTGAGTGCAGAACCTGACTTTTACCGTGAGATCCGTACTTGCCTACCTGAAGATGCTACTTTCAAATCCATTCAAGCAAAAATTCAGCTTGGGCAAGCTAAGGATTGTGTGGTGGATAGTGATGGATATCTTCGTTACCATGGTAGGATGTATGTTCCGAATGTAGCTGAGTTGAGAAAGAGGATCCTTGTTGAGGCTCACCTTTCTCCTTATTCTATTCATCCTGGTGGTGACAAGATGTATAAAGACTTGAGATTACAATTTTGGTGGCCTAGAATGAAGATTGATGTCCTAGATTATGTTAGCAAATGTCTTACCTGCCATGGACTTTGTGATGGCTTTACCTAGAACTACTGGTGGAAAGGATGATGTTTGGGTAGTTGTAGATCGACTGACCAAATGTGCTAGATTTATACCGATCAAGGAAACATGGAATTTAAATGTTCTAGCTGGTGCCTATGTGAAAGAGATAGTACGCTACCATGGAGTTCCTAAAGATATAGTTTCAGACCGAGACCCTAGATTCTGTTCTCGTTTCTGGACTGCTTTACAAGAAGCCATGGGTAGTAAGCTACTAATGAGTACAGCTTTTCATGCCGCTACAGACGGACAGACTGAGAGGACTATCCAGACATTAGAGGATCTTCTCTGAGCTTGTGCCTTAGATTTTCATACTTCTTGGGAGAAATGTTTACCTCTTGTTGAATTCTCCTACAACAATAGCTATCAAGCCTCTATTAAAATGTCACCTTATGAAGCTTTGTATGGTAGGAAGTGTCGTACTCCTGTCTGTTGGGATCAAGTCCAAAATGCTCATGTGTTAGGACCCGATTTGGTGACTGAGACCGTCAATCAGGTTCAGATCATTAGAGAGCGCATGAAATCCGCTCAAGACCGACAGAAATCTTATGCCGATATCCGTCGTCGACCACTTGCCTTTGAAGTTGATGATCGAGTATTCCTCAAGGTATCACCTATGAAAGGGGTGAAACGGTTTGGTGTAAAAGGGAAGCTAAGTCCCAAATATATAGGTCCATTCCGTGTGCTTGAAAAGATTGGTTCCGTTGCTTACCGTTTGGAGTTGCCTCCGAATTTGAGCAAGGTTCATAATGTCTTCCATGTATCTCAGTTAAGGAAGTACATTAGTGATCCGAGCCATGTCATTCAAGAGGAAATTCTAGATTTAGAGCCTAGCTTGACTTTGGAAGAAAGGCCGATCCGGATCCTCGAAAGAGCAAACAGGCAACTTAGGAGCAAAGTTGTGCCCCTAGTTCGTGTCCTCTGGCGTTGTGGAAATGTCGAAGAAGAAACTTGGGAGCCTGAATCTTCTATGTTAGCTAAATATCCCGAACTCTTCTCGTGAGGTTATTTCTTTTTCTTACGTATTCTCCGCGTTAATAGTCCTTGCTTAGTGTTTAGAAACCGTAGTTAGAATTTAGTTATAGCTAGTGGAGTTATTACCCTTATTATAAAAATTTTAAACCAAAGGTGTTGAAAATATTTTAATGTTTTTCACTGGTTTTAACGTCAATGGGTGTTAAAGCTTGTTATTGGAGACGTCCGATAATTAGTTTGCTCATTCGTTGGTGTAAAAGTGTATTTTTATGTCCTTGAATTGGAATATTGATGTTCTTGAGTGATCGACAAGAGTATCTCCGTTCCATTGAAAGGACACTTATATTTTCATACGTTCATATCTTGAAAATTTTATTTATTTGATTTTAAAAGATAGACTTATATATATACAATGATTCTTTCTTCTAAGTTTCGGGGACGAAACTTTTTAAAAGGAGGGATGATTGTAACACCCCGTAAATTTGGACCGTTATTATATTTTAAAAATAATATTTTAAATCAACTTTAATTTAATATTAATTTAATTGAAATAATAATAATTCGACAAAATATAATTTTATTTTATTTTGAAGTAATATAATTATTTTTGATAGTTTGGAAATGTTTAAAAGTAATTTAAACTATATTTAAACCTTTTTCTTTAATAAAAGAGTATTTCAAAGAAAAGTCGTAAAAATGGGATTTTCCATTTCTTACGGTCGTTGGGTAAATGAGTTAGGATATTAGGCATAGGAGTACTTAAAATTCTAGTAAACTTGTGTTTAAAAACTTTAGCGTTGTCGGAAATCGCGTTTGACGAATAATTCGAATTCCCGTCAAATCGAACCAAAACCGAGTAAAAAAAAATAGACCCAATACCCCATGACCCTTATGACAGCCAGTCTTCCCCTCTCCCTTAGGTTTCATTTTTATTTTCCCCAATTCGTTCTACCAACATCAAAAATCAAAAACAAAACTTACAATCGTAATTTCACCATAACTTCTTCGTTTCTAGTCCGATTTTCGCAAAATTTATATATTTGGAATCCTCTCTTCAAGATCTACATCCTAGTATGTTTTAATTCCAGTTTCCCTAATTTCGATTTAAGCTTATTTTTGGGTATAATTTCGGTTTATGTGATAATTGTTGTGTTTTTGTTGTTTTAAATAGGTGAAGATCATGAAGACGACTTAGGAGACTCATATATAGTAGAGGACGAAGGGTAGTCGCGGTTTTTAGGGTTTTCTCAAGGGTTACTTTCGTTTTTCTAGCTTAAGGTAACTATTCCGAGTTACTCGACGATATAATGTCACAGTTGTTATGTGTTGGATGTTATGTGAGTAGTAATTTGTTAGGTTTTATTCATATGAATTATTGTTGTTAAGTTTATTAGTTTTATGGTTATTTCATATGTTTGTAGTGTTGAATTGAATTGATAATGGTTGTGTGTTGTTGGAATGGTTTTGTATCATTGTTGAGACGGGTTTTGGATGGAAAAGGAAGGAGATAGTAGGGCTGCCCAAAACAGCCCCAAAACAGGCCGTGTGTGGGGCGTGTTTGTGGTGTGTTTGTGGCATGTGTGTGGCCGGGTTTGGCCGTTGTTCGGGTTGTGTGTTTGAGCCTTTGTTTGATGCTTTGTGTTTGTCATTTGTACAATTGAACATGTTGATATTTTGGTGTATTAGTAATTTTTATTATTATGAGAAATTGTTGGAAATGGGTTAGCTTATAAGTTGGAATAATTTTTCCTTATGTTGATAATTTTCACATGAATTGTATTATGTTGAATTGTGTGATTTGAGTCAAAATGAGTCAAGACTCTGAGCTGGGCCAATATGACCGAATGAGTTTGGTCAAATTAGGTTTAAACCGGTCAGCCCTGATTTGACCAATGACCCGTCGCGGGACTTGGGTCGGGGATTTGTCTTTGGGGTAAGTTTGGATGACTTTGGTTGATAATGAATATTATAAAATGATGCTTAAATATTTATAATTTATATATTGGAAATTAGATGCCTTGGCCATGTTGTTTTGTAATGTTGTATTATCATTTGATTATACTCGTGTGTAGCCTTCCATAAGCGAGGTTGTGATCATTTGTGTGTACAAGTTTGGACTTTTTGCCCTTCTTATTGTTAAGTTGGCTAAAGTATTCACTTGGGACGAGGTCCTAAGTAAATATCTTCGGTCATTGTCATAGATAGGTCATTATAGTCTTTGACGAGTGTATGTTCACGGCTTAATAGCCTTTGTGTTCCCGGCTTGGTGGGTTTATATCCAAGCTGGGGCATGACTTTTCTGCCTATTTTGTGAGTGGATGGTCAGCTTAAGTACTAGCCAACCCTTTGGTGGACTCCTTAGGGTACTCATGTGGTTTTATCATGAGTCTTGGGTGCGGTGGTTTTATCCGCATTTCTCTAGGTCTGCGCAGTCTAGGATTAGGGTTGAGTTGTATCTTGGCCATGTTTTAAATGTAACCTCTGAGCTAAAATACTAGCTTCCCTACCTCGTGGTATAGACTCGAGTTACAAAGTGACTATTGACTGTACTAGGAACTTATGCCTGTCTCTAGATATATTGCCCTTTCTTGTTTGATGATTCTATGAAACATAGAAGGTGAGATGCAAGCCGGCTATGGTTGATAGAGTTTGGATTCCCGTATGATATGTGACTCACATGATAGTGTAGCTTGAGTTGGTCTAGTATTCACATACTAGGACTATATGTTATTTATATTGAATTTCACATGAAAAGCTTGATGGTTTAGCCTTTAAATGGGCTATGTATTATATTTGCTCATATTTATATGCTTTCATGTTATATTAACATGACATTTCGTGGCTGGGAGAACTCGGAGTTACTCCCCACTGACTGTGGCTTTCGTGTTTGTATAAAATGCGATTGACAGGTAGGTGATGCTTATATGGGGTACACGGACGAGCTAGCGAGCAAAGTAACCTTGGAACTTAGATTGGTTCCCATTTTGTAGTGACATGTATGTCACACTTTTAGGGACATATGTCTCCCTCTGTACATTTGTTTTGTATCATTTTGTTCTCCGCTATTTATAGCGATGGTTATGTAAATAAGTTTGTTTAGACCTTGCATGTTTTGACACCTTCTATTAGGATATCTTTATAACAGGTTCAGGTTTTAAAAATTACAGGTTTTTACTCAAATGAACCTATTACAAACATATCCATGCAGTTTTTATTTAGAAATTACGTGTTTAAGTTTTCCGCGATTTTTGAGGGTGTCACACAGACTATGAACAGGAGGACTTACCGTTGTGTGCTGGGGTATCGACTGGGTGTTCCATTATTTGTGGTATCTAGGCCTTGTCCTGCTTGTTCTCGGGTTTTTGCTGATTATGTGTATGGGGACCACGCTGTTTCTTGTACTGTAACTATGAGGGTTAAGCATCGGCATAACCTCGTTCGTGACACCTTATTCGACATCTGATATAGGTCTGGTATTTCTGCGGGTAAGGAGGTTGATATCGGTTTAGTTGACGGGCACGACATATCTCTTCGTCCAGCACATTTGCTACTTTATTCCTGGGACAGAGGGCGTGATGTGTGTGTTGATTTGACATGGTCTTCCCCCTTGACTCAGACTGGGATGTCTGATTTTGTGCCGGGACGGGTTGTCGCTGATGCTGCTCAGTGCAAATGTGCCAAGTATGTGGATTTATGCGCGGCTGCTGGCTATGATTTCCTACCCTTCTCTTTCTCTTCGCTTGGAGAACTGGGCTCGGATGCTGTTGACTTGCTCAAGCGGATCCAGAAATTTTCGGTATCTCAGGATGCTGGGGCTCGGGTGGCCGCTTATATTTTTACTAGACTTAGCTTTGCTGTAGCTAAGGGGGTGGGGGCTCAGATTGTCTCTCGGCTCCCCACCAACTTCATGTAAACTTTTCATTTTATTTTAATGAAAGCTGCTTATAATAAAAAAAAAGGTCCTGATTTTCGCAGTACACATTTTACTCATCTTAGTACCCTATTGACAATTATACCCATTTCATTTCCCATTTCATTTTCCTTCTCTAATCTCTTTTTAATATTTTCTCTCTAATCTCTCTCTAATATTTTCTCTCATTTCCCATCTAATTTTTCTAATCCGACGAGTATGGAGGTCCGACGAATTAGAATACAGTACATTGACAAAAATAATCGACCTTGACAAATGAATTGGAATACAGTACATTAGCAAAAATAATCAACTTTGTACTAAACAATGAATTGGAATATAGTACTAAACAAATGAAATTGTATACAATATATTGTACTAAAAAAAAAACTTGTACCACCGCCGGAAGCCCGCCCCAACGACGGATACCCGCCTCAAAGTCGGCCTCCCTTACGCCGGCGCTTGTACCGACTGCCTCCTCTACAACTCCCTTGTACCATATGCCAACTACTACGCTGTCCCTAATACTATGCCGGCAACCCTTCGCCGGCGGCCACTACTACTATGCCGGCAACCCCTACACCGGCCGCCTACTACTATGCCAGCGCTTGGTCGACGGCCACTACTATGTCGGCAACAACTACTTTATAGAAACTAGTAAATTTTATATAAACCCTAATTACATAAACCCCAATAAAAAAGCAATAAAGAAATTAAAATATGAAAACAGTAAAGTTTATTAATATAGATTAACGATTAAATACTTGTTCGTCATATGAATAATCGTTTATAATTGAATTTGTTTTACGCAATTTGAAGAAAGTTAAAGTGTAGAGAGAAGGTAGAGATGAGGTTTTATGTGTTTTTTCCGTGAAGGGTAGCAAATGGAAAGTTTAGGGTAAAAAGTACTAAAATGAGTAAAAAAACGTACTGCAAAAATAAATAATAATAATAATAATAATATCAAAGACTAATACCTAAAATCGCGCGTGTTATAATAGAGTTACCCGGACAGGGCCAGATATGAAATAATGAATAGTTTGGATTTGATTATTCTTATAAAATAAACCATTAAGTTTTTTTGTTATATATTGATTTTAGGAAAAATTGTGTTTTACCACCTATTATGTTCCATTTTTTACAATTTACCACCTATTTAGTTCAATTATACAAATAACCACGTAATTTTCTTGTTTTTACCCACCACTTTCACCTATTTTATATCGTAGTGACGATTTTGTATTATGTTCCACTCGATTTCATTTTAACGACTTTCGGATATCATCAATGACCAAAGTACCCTTCTTTATTTCGCACATCCTCTTTTATCTTATTAAACATAACCCCCAAACCCCAAACCCAAATTAAACGTCTTCAGCATTCATGTAACACCCTCAAATTTGCGGAAAGATAAACAAGTAATTTAATAAATAAAAGATGAGAATACGTTTCTAATAGGTTCACTTTCGTGAAAATCGGTAAATTTTAAAACCAGAACCTACTATTAAATATATTCATCATAACAAAGGTGTCTTAAAGAAAAAGGTTCATAACAAAAAGGAAATAATATTATACATAAGAAGTATCCAAAACGGGAGACATATCTCCCGTATAAATACGGAAATAAAAGAGTGTATAATATAATACAATCCTAAGAACCGAATATAGGTCCAAGGTAATACTTCACTCGCTAGCTCGTCAATGTACCCAAGTATGCATCACAAACCTGCCAACCGCATTAAATATAAACACGGAAGCCACAGTCAGTGGGGAGTAACTCCGAGTTCTCCCAGCCACGACATGTCGAGTTTAATAAAACATGAATAACATAAAAGCAATGGATATGGAAAATACAAAACCTTAACAAATATGATATGCTTTTCATGTTATGAACAAATAACTAACATATAACCTAGCATATGAAAGCTATCATGTGAAACTGTTATTAATCTATAACACGAGGTAGGGAAGCTGGTATGCGAGCTCAGAGGTTACCGTTAACATGGCCATGATACACTCAAACCCTAATCATACAAACATATGTGAATCA
>JAIUZE010045523.1:0-23625 GCA_022085475.1 Heliosperma pusillum | reverse complement strand
CATATTCTAAATACGATTTCTAACATGGAAAACACATTAAAACACGTAAAGGATATCGAGTAACCCTTCACCGTTACCTTTTCGCGTCTTTAAACGGTTTCTAAACCTTCCTAGTCTCCACCTACATACAATTAGATAATAAAAGATGAATATCATTCACCTTGAGAAAGACGGATAATTTAAAAAGCGAGAAAGACGGTAATATTATTACCAATACGGATAGAGGAAGCTAAGAGGGAAGAATAAGACGAACCTAGATGAATTTGAGCAAGAAATGAAAGCGTAGGATCGATATTAAGACTTGAGCAAATATGGAGGCTAGGGTTTGGTGGTTTGTATGAGGAAGAAGAAGAAGATTGAATGAGGGAGTTAGGGTTGTGAGGGAGTATATGAAGGAGTATGAGTGGAAAAGTCAAGAAAAAGTCAAAGACGGCTCAAAAGTCAAGAAAAAGTCAAAGACGGCTCAAGACGGAATTCTCTTGAAATTTCGCGTAATATCCAAATACGAACTCGGAAATTCCAAATTCGACACGATAAATTTAATTCTAAACAAAAACTAAATTTCGCTGAAAAGTATCCGTAAAATATTTTACTTATAAAAATAGGGTACATTTACGGGTATTACAAGGATGTTTTCGTCTTATCTTTTCTTTTATGCTTTTATATTTGCATGCATGATAACTAGATCCTAAAATATTAAGTTAATGTAATTTAATGAACTAATTAGAGGAGTCTAATTAGAGGTCTAGGACTTTCAATCCTTCCTCAATTGGATTTATTTTGGGACTTTGGCTTTGAACTTCAAAAGGAAACATCAACCCAAGTCAAAAGAAGATCAGCCCAAGCCCAATTCCGTATTGCATTGACCAAGACCAAGGCATAGGATTCCGTGCCTAAGACGAAATTACAGAAGAATCCATCCTGCACACTTACCCGATCGGATTACCATTTACCCGATCGGGTATTTCTGCAATTGGACGTTACTTAGCTCTTCTTCAACCGAGCTTAAATGGGTGATTTAATGCTTTGACTAGGGTATGAATTGGACGAGGGATCAGCAGCCATGCAGCCCTATAAAAGCCAATGATCATCACACACAATTATCATCCCATATCTTATCATCATATACTTATCTCTTATCATCTTTTTATCTTTTAGCATACTTTCATACAATAAAAAATTTCATAGTTTATTTCTTTCTTACAAGTTTAGAATATAGTTTATTTCTTAGTGTTTCTCTAGTGTTTTCATAGCTTTTGTTATTGGATATTTGTTCTTTACTTTCGTTCTTATATATTCATATTCCAAACTCGGTAATTCTCTATCTTTTACTATGCAATTTTCGTCATGAACTTTAATTTAATTAGTATTGTTTTCATATTGTTGTTGTTAGGAAATCAATCTAAAATTAATCTAGTTAAAACCAAAATATTGTTTATCATGTCACATTACATTTTACCTAATCATATAATCCTAAAAATTGTCATTATAATCATTATTAATATAATCACCATAATCACTTTAGTATTTATATTTCATAGTTTAATTTCCTACATCTTTTTCTTATTAATTTACTTAATCACATGATCACATAAATTAGATATAATATTGTAAGATTAACATTGTGTACATAAAATAAATAGAGTTGTAATATTGAAATGATTTACGAGTTAAATGAATTAAAAGAAGAGTAGATACCATTTGAACCATCTACTTGTTTCTTCCTTTGGTTGTGTCAAATTCTATAACTATGTTTAGTGGCCATAAACAATTGTTTGTATTAGTCAATTTCTATCTTTATAACGAGAGTTGGGATGGGAATTAGGACTGCCAATAGGGGTTTAGTGACTTAACCATGCTGAGAGGACGTTAGGACCCACTAAAAGGTCGGTACAAATCCGAAAGGAATATACCGCTACAAGGCCTAGACAATCATAGTAATTCTAATGTTGGTATCAATAAAACTTTTAATTAGTTTTACATGTATTTCTCTTTCACTATTTCGATTTGATTAGTTAGTTTATTTTACCGTTTTAGATAGTTTATTTTATTGTTATCTAGTTAGTTTACTTTATCGTCTTTCTATTTCCCTTCTTAGATAGTTTACTTTATTATTATTATCTAGTTTATTAGTTTAGTTAGATAGCCTTTCAATATTGTCATTTAAATATCGCTTTAGTTAGATTTTAAATACTGTCACTTGGATCAGAATACTTCCCCGATCGGGTACGTGACAATCCGATCGGGTAAGTCTTCTGTTTTAAGTTTTACATTCTGCAATTTACATATTTGTCATTTACATATCGTAATTTACATACTTGTCATTTTATTTTATGTTAATAGCTTATACAACCACCTCAAATGACTCGAACTTAAATGAAAATCAATCCATAGCAATTCATAGTTAACACGTAATCCCTGAGGATCGACACCCTACTTCCTTAATTACATTCCTTATGTTGTTAGCCTAAGTGCGGGTAATTATTTTTGTATCGGGACCGCGACATAACCGATCAAACTTTGGCGCCGTTGCCGGGGAGCACGGTTTTGTTTATCTATGTATTGTTGGTTTTTATTTATCATTTCTACCATTTTTAGGTGCAACCGTACCTAAATCGTTACTAACTTTCTCTTTTGTGTTTTTCTTGTAGGTTGACAAAAATGGTATTAACAAGGGAAGATCCAAGGTACCGGGTTTTTGAGCTCGTTAGTGGGATCCTAAGGGTCTGTATGACTTTGATTGCTCTCATTGAGAGTAACCAATTTAGTGGAAAACCAAACGAAAACCCGTCACACCATCTACAAACCTTTTGCGAATTGTGTCAAACCTTTGTGAGGGAGGGAATCACCCAAAATCAGATTAGAGAAACCCTTTTTCCTTTATCACTAAAGGGAGAAGCTAAATGGTGGTTCACCCGTCGTTTAAAGGAAGCCACAAGACCTATGGAGTGGGAAGAGATTGTCATCGCTTTTCACCGTAGGTTTAGAACCAATTTGTCAAACCTATCAGTTAAATCACAAAATGAAAGTGGGGAAGGTTCACAAACCAATGAGGGAGAGCGAAAGAAGAGTCGAGTGGAAACTTCAAAAGATGTTAACACTACAATTTCCTTAGCCTGTCCCATTCAACCAAACGAAACCACCCCAAAAAGCACTTTATATCGCCCAAAAGTTTTCAACCCATTTACCTCAACTACAACACCATGTGAACTTTGTGGTGGGATAGGGCATGTACCTCAACGATTTGGGAACAAACTCACACCCTTAAACCCTTTCCACCGACAATTTCACCAAACTCAACCCATCAATGCATCTCATACATTTCCAAACTCATCATTTCAAAATGATCACGTGATAGCAAAAGTAGATGTTAAGTTAAGGGAAGAAATCCAATCCCAACATAATATGTACTCATACTTCTTTTCTAGCTTAAACTCACTCAAATCACCCATTTTATCTCTCCAAAAGAGAGTAGAGGAGTTGACCCCATCGAGTTCTAGCCAACACACCCAAGGGAGTGAAGCACCATCGATTGTCACAATTGACATAATTAGTGATAAACCTTGTGATCTTCCTCTTGGGAATGAAAAGAGTAAGGAGCCTATCTTTAGGTTACCCGATGAACTATGCAACAATCCAACACTAGCCAACCCAACCAAAGTCCCTACACATGAGGAGACATCTCGTCTCGAAGCTTTGATCATGACATTGATAAAAGCTCAAGGGAAATTGGAAGAAAGAATTGGAGAAGTAACTTTGGCAACAAAAGAAGCTTTTTCAAAATTAGAGGCACGGATTGGCAAAATATCTAGGCAAAAAGAAGCAACCAAAGACTCTCGCAAGGAACATACACTTGAAGAAGGGAATATTCTCATTCCTCCTAAACTTAAGGACCCAGGTTGTTTCAACATTTCTTTCACAATGTGTTTTCATAAGGTCAAAGGTGCATTTTGTGATTTAGGAGCCGCTATTAGCGTCATGCCTTTTGATTTCTCTCATGACAATTGCCCAATACAAATGAAATTCACTAGTACTAGCCTTCAACTAGCCGATGGATCTATGCATACTTCCGCAGGAATTGTGGAAGATGTCCCAATACGGATTGGATTTCCTCATTCCCGTCGATTTCTATGTCATATTTTCAAAGAAGGAAAGGAATGACTATATTATATTAGGAAGACCCTTCCTAAATACGGTGGGAGCTTGTATAGATGTGAAAGGACAAAAGATCACGTTTGAAATAGATGGATCGAGTGCCACCTTTGATAAAAAGGGGAATGTGTTGAGCGTTGGAGATGGCGACCTCGAGGCTTTCAAAGCTTCGGAAGCATGATTAGAATGAGATTGCCATGGGTGTTGGCAAAAGGTAAATGAGGAAATTCAAGGACGAATCCAGCTACAAGGAGCTTAAATCCCTTCATAAGGCTTAAGGAGGGATAGCAAAACATAGTCTAGCATGACTTAAAAATGCGCTTGTCGAGAGGCAACCCATCTTTTTCTTTTCTTTTTCTTTATGCATTTTTTTTTCTTTTACTTATTAGACAATGATTTTAATTTGGACTATTTTATTTGGACTATTTTTGGATTTTGTGTTGTAATAGTTAGGAACAATTTTTCGTTTTACTGGTTAGTATGCATGTCTAGTATATAGTTTTTCGTACTTAGAATCGGAGGACTTATTGAGACAAGAAGGAGCTATCCTTGGCCCAAGTTGCCAAGATCACTAAGGTTAGTAAGTATGTGCAAGGACATAGCCCAAAGGTAAGAGCAAGTGGCAAAGAAAAAAGACACAAAAACCGGACCAGCAAGTTTCCCCGATCGGATTGCTATATACCCGATCGGGTAAGTTGGCTGCCTCGTATTTTGCTCTAATTTCTTCTATAAAACCCACTTTCTACCCTTTGCTTGCTGCCTTATACCCGTGTTCTTCAATTTCAAAGCTCAAAATTCTCTCAAAAGCTTCAATTCTTAGTCTTTTCTTACAAAATTTGTTCCTATAGTTCATCAAGGGCAACTTCTAAGCATCATCAAGTAAGTTAATTCTACTTTAGTTACTTCAATCTCTCTATATTTTTCAGAAATCCAACATGAACAAACCCTAACTCAAATTTGGGGGTTCTTGATTTTGATTGCAAAACTTGTTTAAATTTGATTTCTAATGATTCTTACATGCTATAGAGTGAATTTTAGTGATTAATTAGGATGATTACTATGATTTGGATGCCCATATGCTAATTAGGATACTCATCTTTACTATATGCTAAGAACTTGTGCTTAAGTGACAGTATGATGCTTGAATTCATGCTTTATACTATGAACTTATGATCTTGTCATGTTAATTTAGCATTAGTACCCTTAGGTAGTAGCCAAACTCATGATTTAAGTGTATGTTGCTTATCTTAGTGACATATTGTTATGCTTAAGGACATCCATTTGTGCTCAAAAGATTGCATGACAATGTTTCACTAAGGTTGCTATGCTTGAATTTGTGTTTAAAGCTTAGTATTATAGCACTTATGTTATCAATTTGTGAAGTGTTTTAATACTAGTTATTTGTAGAAAATGGCACCTACATTAAGGAAATCAAAGAGGGCAAGAACCTCCACTCAAGGAGAGAGTAGTAGAGCACAAGAAGAAGATATAGAAATGCTTGAAGCAAACGACCAACCCGAAAATCAAGGAAATGCTATGCATGATCCTAACTTTCCGGATGTAGAATTTAGTTCACACAAGCAATGGCAAAATTGGTGTATACTTAAAAGCAAAGGTATGAGGGCTACCAAGTTCCTCAATGTTTCTTCTTTAAGGCATATGAAACTTTATGAGCATGTTAAAGTGTTATTTAGGGGCTTAGGTATGAATGCTAGCATGAACTTTAGTTATGAGACCTACCCTCAATTAACCCTAGAATTTTTGAGCTCATTCGAGTTACATAAGTCTAGAAATAGGAACACTGTGCCTCAAGTTCAGTTTCGCTTGTTTAATGATGATTATAATATGAACTTAGAGAACTTTGCTAGACAATTTGGTCTCACCACTGAGGATACTGTTACCTCACCTCCAGAAGGCTTTGATATTAGCCTGCTTTGGAGTGCTATTTCGACTTACCCTGTCTCTCGTTGGGACCATGTCCCACACCAACATATACATCATCGCGCCATTAGAATCTGGCAAAGATTCATGGGATGGACCTTTTTGGGTCGTGCTGAGCCTCATTTGGTGAGACGAGTAGAGTTAGAAATGTTAGGAGGATTTTTGAATGTGAATGGTGATGAACCATGGTCTATTAGTATTTCGTATCATTTTGCTGTTCAGTTGACCAAAGCTATTAATCCTAAGAACACTGCCATTGTTTATGGAGGTCTTATCACTCACCTTGCTATGCGAGTTTGTGGTTTTAACCAAGCCACCACCGACCTCCAGGCATTGACTACACCTCCCACCGAGATGGGAAATGGGTTGGATTATGCTTATTTTGTTCAGCTCAACTGGTTTCGAGTCTCTCAACCCCATATAATTTGGAGGATAGCTGGCCGTGATTCGGTCAAGTTGACCGCCGAGGTAGAGCAAATTCCATTTCTTCGGCAGCGTCCTCAACTTCAAGAGGGTGAGGCTATCTTACCTCGACCCACTTACTACCTTCCTGTTGGGGATATTACCCACATTGACCCCCTGTTCAACTTAGATCCCGCCGCCCTGAGGTAGGATCATCCTCTCACTCTACCCATGCTGCGGACGATGTGATCGCCATGTTTGAAGCCCTAACCTTGTCCGTTAATAGAATTCAGTCCGACCAGTAGCTTGCTTTGCACCCCATCTATGATCACTTTGCTAGGCAAGGTGTGATTAGACCTGAGGGCCCCCACCCGTCTTTTTATACTTGGCCCGAAGGGGGGTATGGTACTACTTATGATGCAGGTGTGCAGCCGACCGGACCGAATTACTGTGGAACCGACTATGGCGTTGAGAGTTTTGGAGGGTATAAAGGTGATTTTGGAGATCATCATGTAGACGATTACCAGTCCTTAGGAGCCAGCGACCCAACCGGGATAATTACTTCTCGTGGTAGTTATTATTCTGCAGATGATACCTACTATACAGATGCTTCTGGATCCGCATCCGAGCCACCTCCTTCTGAGAGGAGAGGCCGTAGCTGGTGGCCTTTGTGATGAGATGATTAGCTCCCCTTGTTTATACTAGGTTGGGGAAGGCTAGACATTTTGTAAGAATTTTCTTTCTTTCCTTTCTTTCTTTTGAATTTTTCGTTTTATTTTAGCCCCTTTTCCCATTAGAATTTCATATTGTTTCTCTGTTCCATGCGCTACCAGCCGTTTCTCGGTTTGTTTATGTTATAATTGCATGCACATTGACGACAATGTGAAGTTTTAGCTTGGGGGAGGATTTGCATTTAGGATTTACATTTAGATTTTTATTTATTTATTTTATTTTATTTTCTTTTAATTTTCTTAGTTCATTTTTAGTTTTTATTGAAAAAAAAAAAAGAAAACAATTGGAAAAAAAAAACAAAAAGATAAGATCATTTCCATCTTACATTTCTCATTTTATAGTTTTTATAATTTGATGTTTCGTCATATTTTGAGGAATTGTGCATTCTTGTGGATGTCTTGTACACAGTGAAAGTCCATATACCTTAATTAGACTCCTCTAATTATTTACTAAATTACTTATTAATTTAGTTTATAATGATCTATGTAACATGCATGCAAATATTAAGACATTTATATAAAAGAAGAAATTTCCTCACATTGATATGGAAATAATATGGGCACAACAAGAACTCCTTCTTGTTGTTCTTGAGCTATTAATATGGATGAACACAAGTAATCTCCAAACTAGAAGATCTCCTTTAAGATGCACCAAGATGACACCAAATTATCTACCCTTATTATTAACTAGATAATAAGATAGATATTATACTACTAATATTAGAATATATTACTACAATAGTAATACTTAGTAAATATTAGTATTTGAGAGTTTTTAGAGAGAAGAAGAGTTTTTGGGAGAAGTAGGAAAAACAAGCAAGAATGAACTAGTAAAAATTGAACAACAATTGTTCTATTTGTAGCCAAGAGGGCCGGCCTCTACATCACCAAAAGAGTGATTTTTTCTTCTTATTTTATTGTCATGCAAAGTGGTGGTGTGTTGTAGTGAATAAAATGATTTTAGGTTTACTATTCATGTCATAATCATATGTGACTTGTGAGCATGAACATAAGCAACCATCATCACCTTACCAACTCTATCATAACTGGCCATGTGAGCCTTATTTTGACCCATTTTGATTTTTGATATTTGTCCCACAAATACTTATTAATCATATGCTTAATTATCTTGTATAATTAAGTGTTAATTTGATCATATAACAATTATATGACACAAATAAATGAATAATATGTACTTAACATTTTAAGTAATATTCTACCATTATATCAATATATAATTGGCCCCACAATGCTTAGTTAATTTATTTTACAACTCCTTGTAAATATAATTAACTAATTACCTCAATCTCAAAACCTCAACTAATTTAGTAATTTAACGATTAATTACTAAGTTAAATCTTATTTAATCGTTTTAAAATAAGATATAAATTTATTAGTCAATTATCGCATAATTGAAAAATAAGCTTAATCGAATTTGAGTTCTCAACTCATTTTCTAAAAATTAACTCTCGTACATATCGAATATATGTAATGTACTAATTAACTGTATCGTATACAAATAATTAGTTACTATTTGGATTTCATCCTTTAGGTGTGACCGAAAGGGATCAGTTGATCACCGCCGTCATACGACAATAACGTCAAAATCTAGTCAGCCAACCGTTATTGATTTACGTTAATCAACTGACTAATCATATATATATAGTCAATAAATATCCCAATTATATTTCTTAATAAGATTTATTATGTGGCGCACTATTGTGGAGGACACCTACTCCAATAATCTCCCACTTGTCTGACACAAATGTGCGTCACCAATTCTCTTGTCTCTTTATCACATCTCCCACTCAACGCAAGGTGTCTTTCAGGTCGCACTTGCGATTGATTATATCTAGAGTGGTTTTCTCGATACGGAGAGTAACTGTCTGACCGGAAAAATCTACCATAGATCTCTTTTCGAGCGTGGCCACGCATTTACAGTAACTTCTCCTCGAGTGGATTAAAGATGTTTGTACCCAACGTGGGTGGACAATTCCTGTTGATCCATCTACTCTGTATGATGCAGACCACCATGATCCAGAAGTAGTCCATCGGCCTCCTTTTACGGCACGACCTAGAACATCAACCAAAACCAATCGGAAACTGCACTGACTCAGATAGACGGTCGCCATTCAAAAGAATCGAGTTATAGGAATAAGATAGAAGACCCTGCCACGACCAGGCATCAAATTATTGATTTAAGGGTCTCTACAATGTCACTGTCCGACAGAGTGTCATACAGTCTGTCTATGTAAACGACCAGTCATCTCCATGACCCCATGGTGCTGAACTAACCATCGATCGACTTACAATCTAGTCATTTCGAGACCTCACCTCATTGAGTGACTAGGGACAAAATACTAAGTTCGTCCTATTCACTTGAATAGGGTCCAACAATCTATTCGGACAAACAAAGTATTAAATTTAGTCAAACTAAATAAAAACGTTTAAAATAAAACTCGAACAATGAATGCAATTATCATATATGAAATAATTAATACAACATTCAATTATTACATATTTTATAATCTAAAGGGATTCTGGTACACGTCTCAATCCCATTGTGACGACATGACCATCATGCTTTGCCTTTGACAAAGGCTTGGTTAAAGGATCAGCAATGTTGTCATCTGTCCCAACCTTACAAATGTCAATTTCCTTTTTGTCCACGTAATCTCTAATTACATGATATTTCCTAAGTACATGTCTAGACTTGTTACTAGACTTGGGCTCTTTTGCCTGAAAAATAGCCCCACTGTTATCACAATAAATCGTGATAGGATCTTTGGCAGTAGGGACTACTGTTAGTCCTTCCAAAAATTGCCGAATCCAAACAGCTTCCTTTGCAGCTTCAGACGCTGCAAGGTACTCTGCTTCTGTTGTAGAATCCGCTGTAACGCTTTGCTTGAAACTCTTCCAGCAAACAGCTCCTCCATTCATCATATAAACGTAGCCGGATTGGGATTTCATATCATCCCTATCTGTTTGGAAACTGGCATTTGTGTAACCCTTTACACGTAACTCAGTCTCGCCTCCAAACACTAAGAACGAATCTTTGGTCCTTCTCAAGTACTTAAGGATGTTCTTTACGGCTATCCAGTGACTTTCACCTGGATTTGCTTGGTAACGACTTGTCATGCTCAAAGCATATACAACATCGGGACGAGTGCACATCATAGCATACATGATTGATCCAACAGCAGATGCGTAAGGGATCAATTTCATGCGTTCAATCTCCTCGGGTTTCGTAGGGCACTTTGATTTACTCAAAGTGATCCCACTTCCCATATGAAGAAAGCCTCTCTTAGAGTCTTTCAGGTTGAACCGATCAAGAATATTATCAATATAAGTCTCTTGACTTAATGCTAGTATCCTTTTAGATCTATCCCTATAGATCCGGATACCTAAGATGCGCTGGGCATCTCCTAAGTCTTTCATTTGGAAATGTATTCCTAGCCACTCCTTTACAGAAGTGAGCATTGGAATATCATTCCCAATGAGTAGTATGTCATTTACATACAAGACTAGAAAAGTTACTTTACTCCCACTAAACTTCATGTATAAACACGGTTCCTCGACGCTTCGAGTTTAACCATTTTGTTTAATTACATGATCGAAATGATTATTCCAATTCCTGGATGCTTGCTTAAGACCATAGATGGATCTCTTAAGTTTGCATACCTTCTTAGCGTTTGATGGATCCACAAAACCTTCAGGTTGTGTCATGTACACTTCCTCTTCTAGAATCCGATTCAAGAAAGCAGTTTTGACATCCATTTGCCAAATCTCATAATTATGAAATGCAGCAACCACTAAGATAATCCTTATGGATCGAAGCATGGCGACTAGAGCGAAGGTTTCGTCATAGTGAAGACCATGAACTTGGGTGAAACCTTTTGCAACCAATCTAGCTTTGTAAACATCATTATGTTTATCTATGCCACTTTTGATCTTATAGATCCACTTACACTGAAGAGGTCTTACCTCCTTAGGTAAATCAACCAAGTCCCATACTTGATTGTCGTATATAGAATCCATTTCGGATTGCATGGCTCCTAGCCCATAGCGTTTGAGTCGGGACTTACAAATGACTGCGTTGTAGGTAGTAGGATTCAGGTACTTTCAAAAAGTACAAATTATATTCATCATCTTCCTCTTTAATAACCAAGGTATCCTATCAGGTTGATGACTAATTCTGCTTGACCTCCTAGGTTCCGAAGGAATAATGACCGTACCAGACGAAGAGGGAACGTTTTCCTCGTCGTCCTTTTCGGTTTGTGGCTCTGGGACTTCATCAAGTTCAAATTTTCTCCCACTCTGTCTTTTAGAAATAAAATCATTTTCTAAAAAGACTGCATCACGAGACACAAACACTTTGTCCTCGTGTTTATTGTAGAAGTAATAAGCACGTGATTCCTTTGGATATCCTACAAAAAGACATTTGTCAGATTTGGGTGCGAGTTTATCGTCAGACTTATTATTAACAAAAGCCTCGCATCCCCAAATTCTCATAAATGACAAATAAGGAACTTTTCCTGTCCATATCTCATATGGAGTCTTGTTTGCCGCTTTAGTCGGGCTTCGATTTAGTGAAAATATTGCAGATAAGATAGCAAAACCCCCAAAATAATCATGAAGCTCTGTTAGACTCATCATTGATCGAACCATATCTAATAAAGTTCGATTTCTCCTTTCGGATACACCGTTTAATTGAGGTGTTCCAGGAGGAGTCCATTGTGATACTATACCACAATCTTTCAGGTGTGAATCAAATCATTGTTCAAGTATTCACCACCACGATCGGATCGTTAGGGTTTTGGTTTTAATCGTTGTATTCAATGGTTTTCTCTTCATTTTGAAATTCTTTGAATTTTTCAAAAGCATCACTTTTATGCCTCATCAAGCGAACCTATGTCCATATTCTACTCAAGTGTGTCGGTACAAAAGTAATGAAGTAGTTGATTACCACATCTAGCTCGGGATAGTCATGGACCGCATACATGTAGGATTATAAGTCCTAACTCCGTCCCTATACTTCACTCGCTCGTGTTCTTTTTCCCGTAAAAGGAGCACGAGTCATCTTGCCTTGAAGACAAGATTCGCATACGCCATAAGATTCGTAATCGAATGGTTTGAGTACTTTAGATGAAACAAGTCTCTTTATGCGTCGTTCGTTTATGTGCCCTAAACGACAATGCCAAAGGTATGATTGATTAGGTTCACCTGTTTGAGCTTCTTGTTTTCTACATGATAGACCTCTTTTGCAATATCTAGAACATAAATACCTCCAATAGAAATGGCCTCGCCATAAACCATTTCATTAAAAGCAAAAGTACAACCATTGTTCTTAATGCAAAAAGAAAATCCTTCCATGTCTAACACGGAAATGGAGATAATGTTCTTGGTGAGAGTTGGTACATAATAGCAATT
Organism: Heliosperma pusillum; assembly: GCA_022085475.1. Lineage (NCBI taxonomy): Eukaryota > Viridiplantae > Streptophyta > Magnoliopsida > Caryophyllales > Caryophyllaceae > Heliosperma > Heliosperma pusillum. Next base: position 10,969 of record JAIUZE010045523.1, on the reverse strand, counting down.
ATTTAAATACAACTCTAAACCATTAGGCAAAAGAAGAACGTAGGTGCCCACGGAAACTGCGGCTACCTTAGCTCCATTTCCCATGCGTAGGTCCACGTCACCCTTGGCTAGTGCTTGCACGTCCCTCAGCCCCTGTACATGATTACAAAGGTGAGAACCACAACCGGTATCAAATACCCAAGAAGAGGTACTAGCAAAGTTAATATCTATCATATAGAGTGATGAAAGAATTTTACCTGACGTTGTCACACAACCGTCTTTCTTGTCTTTCAAGTACTTGGGGCAATTGCGTTTCCAATGCCCTTTGCCATTACAATAATAGCAATCCGCCTCCGCGTGTTTGTTGACCTTGGGCTTGGCCTTATAAAAGACCTTGCCCTTTCCCTTGCCGGATTTCTTGAAAAGAGTCTTACCCTTTCCCTTGTCCTTCCTCACCCCAAGGTTCATGTTCTTCATTTTCATGGAAAGAACATCCTTGGGTTCAATCCCACTAGCCTCCATGTCCCTCTCCGCTTGGGTGAGGAGTGCATGGAGTTCATGGAAACTCTTGTCCATGCCATTCATGTTATAGTTCACCCTAAATTGGGTGAACTTAGGTGAGAGTGAATGAAGGATCTTACCCACCACCAAATTCTTCGGAATTTTGCACCCTAGACGCTCTAAGGTGTCCGCGTGCTCAACCATTTTGAGCACGTGTGGGCCAACTTTTTGGCCCCTTTGAAGCTTAGTGTCAAAGAATTTCGTAATCGCCTCATATTGGAGAATTTGAGGGGCTTGCGAAAACATCGAAGTGATCCTCGTGAATATCGCATATGCATTGAGAGAAATCAATTGGAGTTTGAGTTTGGGTGAGATTGACCAAATCAAGACATTCTTGACGTCATTAGCAACCTTCAAATAAAGGTCATATTCGGCCCGAACCACCGCGGACGATCTTGGCGCGGGTTCGGTGGGGGGCTCTTCGACCAAGTAGCGAAGCACGTTATCGGATAACGCGGCGCTCTTGATCGTTGACTCCCATTCAACGAAGTTACTTCCGTCATCCTTTAGGACACACTTGTCCATGACGGACCTCAACCATGAGTCTCTACCCAAGGTTGCAACGTTTGATGATGTTGACATTATGCGAATATGGTAACTACAACAAAAAGAAATATATAAACATTCATTGTTAATTTACTTGAAAAACATTTTAACAAGTTTAGCATTCATATAATGACCTCTCACTAAATTATATAAATGATTCCAAGACCCATTTTTAAATAAAAATAGTCATCGCATGCTACCTTTATCTAGAAATGGTAAGTCATTACTTGACTAATTCTACCTTTAGAACTCTTGGTTGACGGATTTCAACTAAATCCATCTCCTAGTCCCAAGATAACGCTTATCTCGTTGAGTCCAATCCAATTTTAGCTTGTGATCGTATCACCCTACTTACCCGAGGTAAAAAGGGACCCACGAGCGTGGTAGCCCTAATGAACACGGGATTCATAGGTGTTATTAATTGGTAAGGCTAATCTCAATTTTTAAACATGTGAGAGATCTTGTCAATTTAGTTATTAATTCCCTATAAGTGAACTAAGTCGGTGAATTGTGAATAACGTTGAATTGACAATAACCGAAAATAAAATGCATGTGTGACGATTTTGGCATGAGCGGAAATAAAGCAAGCAACAAGCAACGGAAAAATCCTAGTATGGCCACCTAGCTAATCAAATTAACTAGATAATTACAAATTCGGAAACCAACTCCTTGGTCCCTTGCCTCATCACTTGGAACACCTTCCAAAAATGGCAACGTCTTGAGGGAGTCACCGGTCTTCATAAAAATAATTACAAATATACAAATATACAAATTCCTATTATACATTTATTCTATAAAATAAAATTATTAAATTATACAAACCGGCGATACGAGATCGCAATAAAAATTACAACCAAACCGTTATTCCCTTACATTACGGGTAATAACGATAAAAATAACTAGGTCATACTAGGTACAAACTTTGCATAAATTATTAAATAAATGACATTCATTCATTCAAACATAAATAAAATAAATTGCTGCAAAATTCATGCCAAAATCGTTCTAAGTTCAATTCATGCTCATTGTAGCTCGATTTTTCCGGGATTTATTGATTTTTAACCATTAAAAATCACTATCAACTTTTAAATCTCATTTAAATTCAAACTAATTAATTAAACTGATTTAGAACTCAAAATTAGTCACTACTAATTTTGTTGGTCATTAATTAGATCGATTTGATTTCATTTGCTAAATATTACGGTTTAATCATAATAATTATGAAATAAAACCAAAATAAAATATAAACATCATAAAATTTGAAACCAAAAAATTTGTACATTCTGGAACAATTCCAGGAACTATAAAAATAAAAAACATTTTCTCAAAAAATTTAAATTAATTTTATGAACAAATAGCTTCGTATTTAATGGTTTTATCAAATAAAAACATTAGATATAGTAAAATAGTGAAAACAATTATGAAATTTCACCAAGAGTATCAACATCCAAATTTAAAATGTACAAAAAAATTTCAAGACCAGAAATGGACGTTTCAATTTTATGAACATTATAATCTCATATTATCGACTTTTATCGTATAAAAATCAATAAACATGCAATACATAAGTAAAAGTCAAGAAAATTTACATAAAATATGTAAGAAATGCATGTGAGATCATATTAAAATTTCATGGCCAGAATCAACATGAAACTATTTTTAGTTAACTTTTAACTCATAAAATGCATGTTAACTCGGTTTAAACGCCAAAAATCAAAATAAATAGCAAATTAATCCCTAAAATCACGAAATTTGACCACAAACATTTTGAGGTTAGTAGGTATACATGAACCAAAAAGTTTCGTCAGAATCGTATTTTAACTCAAAATCTTTGATTTATTAGTTATCTTATAACTTTAATAAAAATGTCCAAAATGAACATGCATGCTACAAGCTAGCTCTGATACCACATGAAAGTCCATAGACCTTAATTAGACTCCTCTAATTAGTTGCTAAATTACTTGTTAATGTAGTATTTAATGATCTATGTAACATGCATGCAAATATAAAGACATTTATATAAGAGAAGAAATTTCCTCACATTGATATGGAAAATATAAGGGCACAACAAGAACTCCTTCTTGTTGTTCTTGAGCTAATAATATGGATGAACACAAATAATCTCCAAAGTAGAAGATCTCCTCTAAGTTGCACCAAGATTAACCCAAATAATATACCCTTATTATTAACTAGATAATAAGATAGATATAATACTACTAATATTATGACTATATTACTACACTAGTAATACTTAGTAAATATTAGTATTTGAGAGTTTTTAGTGAGAAGAAGAGTTTTAGAGAGAAGTAAACAAATTGCACAAAATGAAGTAGTTGTAAAATGAACAACATTTGTTCATTATAAAGGCCATGAGGCCGGACCACCTTGTCCAAAGATGGACTATTATTTTGTTTAATTTGATCACATGCATTAGAGTGGAGTGTTGTAGTTTATGTGATGATTATTTCTACTTGTTATGTCACTTTCAATTAGTAACCAAAGAGTGTAAACAAGAACAAAACTCATCACCTTTGTAACTACATCATAACCGGCCACAATGGTCTAGTTAGATCCATTTTGATTTTTGATATTTGTCTCACAAATACTTATTGATCATATGGTTAATTATCTGGTATAATTAAGTGTTAATTTGATCATATAACAATTATATGACTCAATTAAATAAATAATATGTACTTAACATTTTAAGTAATATTTTACCATTATATCAATATATAATGGGTCCCACAATGCTTAGTTAATTTATTTTACAACTCTTTGTAAATTTAATTAACTAATTACCTCTATCTCAAAACCTCAACTAATTTAGTAATTTAACGATTAATACTAAGTTAAATCTTATTTAATCGTATTAAAATAAGATATAAATTTATTAGTCAATTATCGCATAATTTAAAAATAAGCTTAATCGAATTTGAGTTCTTAACTCAATTTCTAACAATTAACTCTCGTACATATCGAATATATGTAATGTACTAATTAACTGTATCGTATACAAATAATTAGTTACTATTTTGATTTCATCCTTTAGGTGTGACCGAAAGGGATCAGTTGATCACCGCCGTCAAACGACAATAACGTCAAACTCTAGTCAGCCAACCGTTATTGATTTACGTTAATCAACTGACTAATCATATATATAGTCAATAAATATCCCAATTATATTCCATAATAAGATTTATTATGTGGCGCACTATTGTGGAGGACACCTACTCCAACATAGGTTTTTTAATTTCATTAATTATATGTTAATATTTTACTAAATAATTGTGTATCATCTTATATAAGTCGAGTTTCTGCCCGAGTAACAAGACCGACTTGAAACTCGGATTTAGATGACAAGAGGAGGTATTTTACAATAACAATAACAGATCAATTGATCTTAATGTATCCTTTATACTATTTACATTTGAGACTTTTAATTCAAATCTTAAATCTTCTTTATAACGCAGTTGTTTTATTGGCTAGTCAAAATTGTTTAACAAAAAGCAATGAGATAGTTTTATTGCTTCAATTTAAAACAATGCTCCATAGTTCTAAATATAATTAAAATTAAAACGATACAATTTTTTTGATATAAATTTAATATATATTTATAATTTTGATAATAACAACTTTTGAAAAAACATACCCGTGCAATTTGCACGGGTTTAAAACTAGTTTTCCCTCAAGATCTCTCCCTTCACCTATCCCACCAATACCATCATCAACCCCTACCTTTGCCGGCGCCGATCGCCGCCACTGCCACCACCGTCCCCTCATGGCCCCATCGTGCTTGACCACCACGCCAATACAAGTAAGTTTTTTTTGAAAAAAATGTGTTTGATTTAGATTTGCAATTTATAACTTTGTTAATTAGATTTGTTGTTGAGTTTGTTGATTTAGAGGTGTACTTGTTGTTCATTTGTGCATGTTTGTTCCATCGTTGGGAAGTTGATACTAAAACGTCTCCCAGGTTTAGTAAGTTGAGTATCGATGTATCTCCATGGACGAATTCTATTTTTTAAAAAAAAATTGTCGGAATATTATTGATTAAATTAATTTTTTTATTATATTTTTTTTAAAAGAATATTAATAACGTTTAGTTTCAAAGTCCGACCTAGAAAACACTATTTAAATTAAGCGTTTGTTACAAAGAGAACGTTGTGGAGATTCGAGTATTACGATTTAGATCTAGCGGCTAGGTTTTGTGTTCTTTATAAACACACTATTATGGGCTTTAATAATTGTGTGCTCTTTTCTTTAGTTTATTTAGTGGTATATGGGTCGTTCAAGAATGGTAATTGAGCTGGAAGCCTATAGATTGTATTAATAACTAACAAGACGATTTTATCGCAGCAGCATACTAAATCTGTCAAATTATTGATAGTGTGACTTACATTATAATGAGATTAATGAAATATATCATATTATTTTTTATCTTTTAGTTATTCAAATATTTATTTATATATGCGAATTTCACTGGTTATAATAGTTAGCATATTGACTAATTGTTCAAACTTGCACGAGCCAATTTTCATTTTGACACGTCTATTATCTAACACGGGTCTAAATTTTCACTTTTGGATATGTACGAGTCAAAAACATTATTTTGTCCTGTGCACGAGTTTAACTAATTAATGAAAAACGGGTGTAGCAGTTTTAATTTCACTAATTATATGTTAATGTTTTACTAAATAATTGTGTATCATCTTATATAAGTCGAGTTTCTACCCGAGTAACAAGACCGACTTGAAACTCAGATTTAGCTGACAAGAGGAGGTATTTTACAATAACAATAACAAATCAATTGATCTTAATGTATCCTTTATACTATTTACAAGTGAGAGTTTTAATTAGAATCTTAAATTTTCTTTATAACGCAGCTGTTTTATTGGCCAGTCAAAATTGTTAAACAAATATAATTTTGACTTTATAATTTTGATAATCTTAAATAAATTTGTTAAACAAAAATTTTCAAAATTGTTAAACAATGCTCCATACTTCTACAGATAATTAAAATTAAAACGATACAAAATTTTTGATATAAATTTAATATATATTTATAATTTTAATAATAACAAGTTTTGAAAAAACATACCAGTGCAATTTGCACGGGTTTAAAACTTGTTTTCCCTAAAGATCTCTCCCTTCACCTATCCCACCACTATCATCATCGGCCCCTACTTTGCCAGCTGCAACAGGAGTTCAATGCCAAGCTCAAAGATAAGACCAACCAAACCATGATCAGTCCAACCATGATCTAGTACCAGTCTTACCCTATGCAAAAAGCTATCTTAATGCTTTGTATAGCCCAGGCCCAAGCCAACAAGCCATGACACGAGCCAGTGATAGCCATGACACGAGCCAAAGCCAACCAAGACACAAAACCGACTCACAAAACAAGCCAACAAAACCTCAGAAAATTCAGCCAGCAGCAGTGCCTTGGGGAGGGTCTCAGGGCAACTTCCAAGCTTATGGACTCCTAACCAACTATGGGGCATGACTCTAGGGATGGTCTACTAACTTTTTGTCCAGGAAACCTTCCTCAGAAAACGTCAGGAACACCCCTCAAAACATAAGCCAAGTTCAACAGTCCAGTTCTCACCTATCCAGAAGCAGTTCAAATGTCACTCTCAAGGTTTCTTCTTCTGGCCAAGCAGACTCAAGGGCTTTTTGCTCAGACTTTGGGGACTATTACTACTCCAGTTTAGGACCAAAACACCAAGCAAAAAGTCCACTATGTACCATATAACAAAGCAGCAACAAGGCAACAAGGAACCTGTCCTTTTCAGAACTGTTTTTCTATTGTTCACTTTATTTCAGTTTGTATCAGTTTGTAGTTGTCATTTTGTTTTCTTTTGAGGATCATTATTAACCTTAGATATGTTTGGACGTTCAAGATGTAATCCTAATGCCTATATAAGGCTTGTTTCTAATGAATGAAAGGCAGATTTGAAGTAAACACAAAAACTAAAACCTTGTTTCTGTTAACATCTCTTGGCTGTGTGCTTGAGACAACTTCCTTTGCTTTGTGCTTGGAAGTGAGCTTAGATCCTTAGCTGAGTGCTGGGTTCAAGGTTCAACCCTCAACCATTGGCTTTGTGCTTTGGTTAAGGTTCTATCTCTTTCTTTTAGCATTCAGTCCAAACAAAAACAGAGCAATTGCAAAGTGTCTAACCTTAGTTCAATTTGTCATAGTTTTAGCTTGTTTTCTGAATAGTTTCATTGCAAATTGGGTATCAGAGCTTTGGTTTGTGAGTTCGTCTACCTAACTACATTAAAAATACAAAATCCAACCATGAGTGAAGAGAGAATCACAGGTCTTGAAAACACAGTTCAAGGTCTTGTCAGAACTGTTATGGAGGTCTCTAGATCTGTCAATGAACTCCTTGAGGGCCAACAGAACAATGATACAATGATACAATGATACCTGTAGATCAATTTGAAATGTCAGATTCAGATGGTTCAGATCACAGTCTTCTCAGACACCAAGACAAAGACATAAAGGTAGAGATCCCTGACTTTCTAGGTAGCTTGAACCCTGATGATTTCCTAGATTGGCTAAGGTCTGTAGAAAGAGTCTTTGAGTTTAAAGGATACACTGATAGAAAGGCCTTTAAGGTTGCTATCATGAAACTAAAAGGCTATGCCTCACTGTGGTATGAAAACATGAAAACCTTGACGGTTAGGGAAGGGAAAAAACCTGTTAAGTCATGGCTCAAACTGAAAAAGAAAATGAGGGCTAAGTTTGTCTCTAGGGACTACACTCAGGATATGTTCATTAAGCTTACTCACCTAAAGCAGGACCAAAGACCTGTAGAGTCTTATCTAAGGGACTTTGAACAACTCACACTGCAATGTGAGGTTGTTGAAAAGTCTGAGCAAAAGATAGCAAAGTTTTTAGAAGGCTTGGATGAGAGGATAGCTAGTAAAGTTAGGCTGCAAAATATATACTCCTTTGAGGAAGTTGTCAACTTGTCCTTAAGAGTAGAGAAGTTGGGGAAAGGGAAAGACAGTGCCTCTAAAACACCTGCTAGAACCCCTACCTACAAACCTTTTGTAGGAATCAAGATGGGAGAACCTGTGGCTCCTACTAAGACTCCTTTCAATCCTGATAAAGGCAAGGTTGTTGAGGCAGGCCAAAGGAAGACTACCCCTCTCAAAAACTGTTTTCAATGTCAAGGTTATGGACATTTTGCTAGAGAATGTCCATCTAAAAGAGCTCTGAGCACCCTAGAGGTAATTCATTGGGGAGATGATGAGGTGTTGGTCTGTGATGATGAGGTGGAAGAGCCTGAGATAGAAGCTAGTGAGGAGTTGATAGAGCCTGATGCTGGGTTAAGTCTGGTGACATGGAGGGTGATGCACACACAACCCCAACCCTTAGAAGAAGATTAAAGACACCAGATCTTTAGAACTAGGTGCACCATAAAAGGGAGGGTGTGTAATCTGATTATAGATGGAGGTAGTTGCACCAATGTAGCTTCTAAAACACTGGTGGACAAGCTAACATTGCCCACGAAAGACCACCCTCAACCTTACAAGCTTAGGTGGCTGAACAAGGGGGCTGAAGTTAAGGTAGATCAACAGTGTGTTGTTCCATTTTCTATTGGTAAAGGATATGCTGATGAGGCCTTGTGTGATGTATTGCCTATGGATGCTTGCCATCTTCTATTGGGGAGGCCTTGGGAGTTTGATAGGGATGCTATCCATCAGGGAAGGGACAACACTTACTCTTTCAGGTTTGGGAAGAAGAAAATCATCTTAGCTCCTTTACCCCCTATCCTGAAAGGAAATCCTCCACTCCTAACTGAAGCTGCCAAGGAAGTTCTACTGTTGAGTGAGTCAGAAATGGAGCAAGAACTCAATGATCTTAGGCTAGTCTATGTCCTCCTCACTAAGGAGGTAGGGGAAGGGTCTAACCAGGTGCCTAAAGAAGTACAAGCCTTGCTGAAAATCTATGAGGATGTTTTTCCTGCTGAATTACCTAGTGGATTACCCCCACTAAGGGGAATTGAGCACCACATTGATCTGGTGCCTGGGGCTGTCCTTCCAAACAAACCAGCGTATAGAAGTGACCCCAGGGCAACTCAAGAGCTGCAATCTCAGGTGGGAGAATTGCTAAGTAAGGGGTATGTCAGGGAGTCTCTTAGCCCCTGTGTTGTACCAGCATTGGTAGTACCTAAGAAAGATGGAACCTGGAGAATGTGTATAGATAGCAGAGCAATTAACAACATCACCATTAAGTATAGGTTCCATATACCTAGACTCAATGACATTCTGGATGAACTCAGTGGGGCTCAAGTGTTCACCAAGATTGATCTAAGACAAGGGTATCATCAAGTAAGGATTAGAGCTGGAGATGAGTGGAAGACTGCATTCAAAACCAAGCATGGGCTGTATGAATGGCTAGTGATGCCATTTTGGCTCTCCAATGCCCCTAGCACCTTCATGAGGCTCATGACAGAAGTATTAAGGCCTTACTTGGGAAAATTCATTGTGGTATACTTTGATGACATTCTAGTCTATAGTTCAAGCAAAGGAGAACACCTACAACAGTTGAATTTACTTTGTGAGGTTCTCAGAGAAAATAAGTTATATGGAAATTAGAGAAGTGTACTTTCATGCAACCTGAGGTTCATTTCCTTGGGTTCATCATCTCAAAAGATGGGGTAGCTGTTGACCCTGAAAAGGTTAAGGCAATCAGAGATTGGCCCCCCCCCAAGACAGTCACTGAGGTCAGGAGTTTTCATGGGTTGGCATCCTTCTATAGAAGGTTCATTCAGGGATTCAGCTCTATCATGGCTCCCATCACAGAATGCATGAAGAAAGGGGAGTTCCTTGGGGAGAAAAGGCAGAGAAGTCCTTCAATACCATTAAGGATCTGTTGTGCAGATCCCCTATACTAGGCTTACCTGACTTTAACAAACTGTTTGAAGTGGAGTGTGATGCAAGTGTGTTAGGAGTTGGGGCAGTATTGGTTCAAGAGAAGAGGCCTATAGCTTATTTCAGTGAAAAACTAAGTGGGGCTAGGTTGAATTACTCTACCTATGACAAGGAGTTTTATGCCATAGTGAGGGCTTTGAATCATTGGGGGCATTACTTAAAACCTAAGCCTTTTGTGCTACATTCAGACCATGAGGCCTTAAAGTTAATCAATGGTCAACACAAACTCAACCCCAGGCATGCCAAGTGGGTGGAATTCCTACAATCTTTCTCCTTCTCAAGCAAATACATAGAAGGAAAGAACAATGTGGTGGCTGATGCTCTTTCTAGGAGATCTGTGATGCTGTCATTCATGGAGCAAAGGGTCATAGGCTTTGAGTTCATGAAGGAACTCTACATGGAAGATCCTGACTTCAAGGAGGAATGGGAAGTGTATGCAGAAGGAAAGCTCAAGAAGGGTAGTAAATACTTGACACATAATGGGTTCCTCTTCCAAGGAAACAAACTATGCATACCTAGGGGTCCTTACAGGGGGTTACTAGTCAAGGAGGTCCACTGCAATGGGCTTGCAGGACACTTTGGGGTGCAAAAGACCTATGAGATATTACATGAGCAGTTCTATTGGCCCAAGATGCTAGGTGATGTGCAGGATACTATCAAAAGGTGCAAGCCATGTCAACTAGCCAAGTCACAGTTCCATGCAGGCCCCTACACCCCACTACCTGTACCAAACAAACCATGGGAGGACATCAATATGGATTTCATAGTGGCACTGCCTAGGACACAAAGGGGCAAAGACTCAGTAATGGTGGTAGTGGATAGGTTCAGCAAAATGGCCCATTTTGTTGCTTGCAAGAAGACAGAAGATGCCATGGGGGTAGCAGAGCTCTACTTCAAGGAAATAGTCAAGTTGCATGGGGTACCAAGGAGCATT
>JAIUZE010045522.1:0-40166 GCA_022085475.1 Heliosperma pusillum | reverse complement strand
GCCAAGCTCAAAGACAAGACCAACCAAACCATGATCAGTCCAACCATGATCTAGTACCAGCTTTACCCTATGCAAAAAGCTATCTTAATGCTTTGTATAGCCCAGGCCCAAGCCAACAAGCCATGACACGAGCCAGTGATAGCCATGACACGAGCCAAAGCAAACCAAGACACAAAATAGACTCACAAAACAAGCCAACAAAATCTCAGAAAATTCAACCAGCAGCAGTGCCTTAGGGAGGGTCTCAGGGCAACTTCCAAGCTTAGGGACTCCTAACCAACTATGGGGCATGACTCTAGGGAGGGTCTACTAACTTTTTGTCCAGGAAACCTTCCTCAGAAAACGCCAGGAACACCCCTCAAAACATAAGCCAAGTTCAACAGTCCAGTTCTCACCTATCCAGAAGCAGTTCAAATGTCACTCTCAAGGTTTCCTCTTTTGGCCAAGCAGACTCAAGGGCTTTTTGCTCAGACCTTGGGGACTATTACTACTCCAGTTTAGGACCAAAACACCAAGCAAAAAGTCCACTATGTACCATATAACAAAGCAGCAACAAGGCAACAAGGAACCTGTCCTTTTCAGAACTATTTTTCTATTGTCACTTTATTTCAGTTTGCATCAGTTTGTAGTTGTTATTTTGTTTTCTTTTGAGGATCATTATTAACCTTAGATGTGTTTGGACGTTCAAGATGTAATCCTAATGCCTATATAAGGCTTGTTTCTAATGAATGAAAGGTAGATTTGAAGTAAACACAAAAACTGAAACCTTGTTTCTGTTAACATCTCTTGGCTGTGTGCTTGAGACAACTTCCTTTGCTTTGTGCTTGGAAGTGAGCTTAGATCCTTAGCTGAGTGCTGGGTTCAAGGTTCAACCCTCAACCATTGGCTTTGTGCTTTGGTTAAGGTTCTATCTCTTTCTTTTAGCATTCAGTCCAAACAAAAACAGAGCAATTGCAAAGTGTCTAACCTTAGTTCAATTTGTCATAGTTTTAGCTTGTTTTCTGAATAGTTTCATTGCAAATTGGGTATCAGAGCTTTGGTTTGTGAGTTCGTCTACCTAACTACATTAAAAATACAAAATCCAACCATGAGTGAAGAGAGAATCACAGGTCTTGAAAACACAGTTCAAGGTCTTGTCAGAACTGTTATGGAGGTCTCTAGATCTGTCAATGAACTCCTTGAGGGCCAACAGAACAATGATACAATGATACAATGATACCTGTAGATCAATTTGAAATGTCAGATTCAGATGGTTCAGATCACAGTCTTCTCAGACACCAAGACAAAGACATAAAGGTAGAGATCCCTGACTTTCTAGGTAGCTTGAACCCTGATGATTTCCTAGATTGGCTAAGGTCTGTAGAAAGAGTCTTTGAGTTTAAAGGATACACTGATAGAAAGGCCTTTAAGGTTGCTATCATGAAACTAAAAGGCTATGCCTCACTGTGGTATGAAAACATGAAAACCTTGAGGGTTAGGGAAGGGAAAGAACCTGTTAAGTCATGGCTCAAACTGAAAAAGAAAATGAGGGCTAAGTTTGTCTCTAGGGACTACACTCAGGATATGTTCATTAAGCTTACTCACCTAAAGCAGGACCAAAGACCTGTAGAGTCTTATCTAAGGGACTTTGAACAACTCACACTGCAATGTGAGGTTGTTGAAAAGTCTGAGCAAAAGATAGCAAAGTTTTTAGAAGGCTTGGATGAGAGGATAGCTAGTAAAGTTAGGCTGCAAAATATATACTCCTTTGAGGAAGCTGTCAACTTGTCCTTAAGAGTAGAGAAGTTGGGGAAAGGGAAAGCCAGTGCCTCTAAAACACCTGCTAGAACCCCTACCTACAAACCTTTTGTAGGAATCAAGATGGGAGAACCTGTGGCTCCTACTAAGACTCCTTTCAATCCTGATAAAGGCAAGGTTGTTGAGGCAGGCCAAAGGAAGACTACCCCTCTCAAAAAGTGTTTTCAATGTCAAGGTTATGGACATTTTGCTAGAGAATGTCCATCTAAAAGAGCTCTGAGCACCCTAGAGGTAATTCATTGGGGAGATGATGAGGTGTTGGTCTGTGATGATGAGGTGGAAGAGCCTGAGATAGAAGCTAGTGAGGAGTTGATAGAGCCTGATGCTGGGTTAAGTCTGGTGACATGGAGGGTGATGCACACACAACCCCAACCCTTAGAAGAAGATTAAAGACACCAGATCTTTAGAACTAGGTGCACCATAAAAGGGAGGGTGTGTAATCTGATTATAGATGGAGGTAGTTGCACCAATGTAGCTTCTAAAACACTGGTGGACAAGCTAACATTGCCCACGAAAGACCACCCTCAACCTTACAAGCTTAGGTGGCTGAACAAGGGGGCTGAAGTTAAGGTAGATCAACAGTGTGTTGTTCCATTTTCTATTGGTAAAGGATATGCTGATGAGGCCTTGTGTGATGTATTGCCTATGGATGCTTGCCATCTTCTATTGGGGAGGCCTTGGGAGTTTGATAGGGATGCTATCCATCAGGGAAGGGACAACACTTACTCTTTCAGGTTTGGGAAGAAGAAAATCATCTTAGCTCCTTTACCCCCTATCCTGAAAGGAAATCCTCCACTCCTAACTGAAGCTGCCAAGGAAGTTCTACTGTTGAGTGAGTCAGAAATGGAGCAAGAACTCAATGATCTTAGGCCAGTCTATGTCCTCCTCACTAAGGAGGTAGGGGAAGGGTCTAACCAGGTGCCTAAAGAAGTACAAGCCTTGCTGAAAATCTATGAGGATGTTTTCCCTGCTGAATTACCTAGTGGATTACCCCCACTAAGGGGAATTGAGCACCACATTGATCTGGTGCCTGGGGCTGTCCTTCCAAACAAACCAGCTTATAGAAGTGACCCCAGGGCAACTCAAGAGCTGCAATCTCAGGTGGGAGAATTGCTAAGTAAGGGGTATGTCAGGGAATCTCTTAGCCCCTGTGCTGTACCAGCATTGCTAGTACCTAAGAAAGATGGAACCTGGAGAATGTGTATAGATAGCAGAGCAATTAACAACATCACCATTAAGTATAGGTTCCCTATACCTAGACTCAATGACATTCTGGATGAACTCAGTGGGGCTCAAGTGTTCACCAAGATTGATCTAAGACAAGGGTATCATCAAGTAAGGATTAGAGCTGGAGATGAGTGGAAGACTGCATTCAAAACCAAGCATGGGCTGTATGAATGGCTAGTGATGCCATTTGGGCTCTCCAATGCCCCTAGCACCTTCATGAGGCTCATGACAGAAGTATTAAGGCCTTACTTGGGAAAATTCATTGTGGTATACTTTGATGACATTCTAGTCTATAGTTCAAGCAAAGGAGAACACCTACAACAGTTGAATTTACTTTGTGAGGTTCTCAGAGAAAATAAGTTATATGGAAAGCTAGAGAAGTGTACTTTCATGCAACCTGAGGTTCATTTCCTTGGGTTCATCATCTCAAAAGATGGGGTAGCTGTTGACCCTGAAAAGGTTAAGGCAATCAGAGATTGGCCCCCCCCCAAGACAGTCACTGAGGTCAGGAGTTTTCATGGGTTGGCATCCTTCTATAGAAGGTTCATTCAGGGATTCAGCTCTATCATGGCTCCCATCACAGAATGCATGAAGAAAGGGGAGTTCACTTGGGGAGAAAAGGCAGAGAAGTCCTTCAATACCATTAAGGATCTGTTGTGCAGATCCCCTATACTAGGCTTACCTGACTTTAACAAACTGTTTGAAGTGGAGTGTGATGCAAGTGGGTTAGGAGTTGGGGCAGTACTGGTTCAAGAGAAGAGGCCTATAGCTTATTTCAGTGAAAAACTAAGTGGGGCTAGGTTGAATTACTCTACCTATGACAAGGAGTTTTATGCCATAGTGAGGGCTTTGAATCATTGGGGGCATTACTTAAAACCTAAGCCTTTTGTGCTACATTCAGACCATGAGGCCTTAAAGTTAATCAATGGTCAACACAAACTCAACCCCAGGCATGCCAAGTGGGTGGAATTCCTACAATCTTTCTCCTTCTCAAGCAAATACATAGAAGGAAAGAACAATGTGGTGGCTGATGCTCTTTCTAGGAGATCTGTGATGCTGTCATTCATGGAGCAAAGGGTCATAGGCTTTGAGTTCATGAAGGAACTCTACATGGAAGATCCTGACTTCAAGGAGGAATGGGAAGTGTATGCAGAAGGAAAGCTCAAGAAGGGTAGTAAATACTTGACACATAATGGGTTCCTCTTCCAAGGAAACAAACTATGCATACCTAGGGGTCCTTACAGGGGGTTACTAGTCAAGGAGGTCCACTGCAATGGGCTTGCAGGACACTTTGGGGTGCAAAAGACCTATGAGATATTACATGAGCAGTTCTATTGGCCCAAGATGCTAGGTGATGTGCAGGATACTATCAAAAGGTGCAAGCCATGTCAACTAGCCAAGTCACAGTTCCATGCAGGCCCCTACACCCCACTACCTGTACCAAACAAACCATGGGAGGACATCAATATGGATTTCATAGTGGCACTGCCTAGGACACAAAGGGGCAAAGACTCAGTAATGGTGGTAGTGGATAGGTTCAGCAAAATGGCCCATTTTGTTGCTTGCAAGAAGACAGAAGATGCCATGGGGGTAGCAGAGCTCTACTTCAAGGAAATAGTCAAGTTGCATGGGGTACCAAGGAGCATTGTGTCTGATAGGGACACTAAGTTCATGAGCCACTTCTGGAGATCACTCTGGAGACTCCTAGGATCAAGGTTACTTTTCAGTACAGCATACCATCCCCAAACAGATGGCCAGACAGAGGTTACTAACAAAACACTAGGAAGGATCTTGAGATGTATCATTGCTAAGTCATTAAAGGATTGGGATATCAAACTGTCACAGGCTGAGTTTGCATTCAATAGAGCTCCCTCACACAGCACAGGTAAGACCCCTTTTGAAGTTGTTTATGGTGCTAATCCTCTAATGCCAACAGACCTAGCACCAGTGATAAGGAAAGAAGTCAACTATGATGCCAAAGAAAGAGTACAACAAATGATGCAGATTCACAGTCAAGTCAAGAAACAGATTGAGAGAACCAATGAGATGTATAAGTCAAGAGCCAAAGGTCCAAAGAAAGCTAGAGAGTTCAAGGCAGGAG
Source organism: Heliosperma pusillum (assembly GCA_022085475.1). Lineage (NCBI taxonomy): Eukaryota > Viridiplantae > Streptophyta > Magnoliopsida > Caryophyllales > Caryophyllaceae > Heliosperma > Heliosperma pusillum. The sequence continues at coordinate 35,041 of JAIUZE010045522.1, read as the reverse complement.
ACATGGTGTGGTTGCACTTAAGGAAAGAAAGGTTCCCAGAGAAGAGGAAAAACAAACTCATGCCAAGAGCTGATGGTCCTTTTGAGGTGCTTGAAAGGGTAGGACCTAATGCTTACAAGATAGATTTGCCAGGAGATTATGGGGTACATGGGACATTCAATGTGGGAGACCTAAGTCATTATCAGGAGGACTCTGAGGATGAAGAGGATTTGAGGGCAAATCTTTTTCAAGAAGGAGGGGTTGCAACAGGAGTTCAATGCCAAGCTCAAAGACAAGACCAACCAAACCATGATCAGTCCAACCATGATCTAGTACCAGCCTTACCCTATGCAAAAAGCTATCTTAATGCTTTGTATAGCCCAGGCCCAAGCCAACAAGCCATGACACGAGCCAGTGATAGCCATGACACGAGCCAAAGCCAACCAAGACACAAAACAGACTCACAAAACAAGCCAACAAAACCTCAGAAAATTCAGCCAGCAGCAGTGCCTTGGGGAGGGTCTCAGGGCAACTTCCAAGCTTAGGGACTCCTAACCAACTATGGGGCATGACTCTAGGGAGGGTCTACTAACTTTTTGTCCAGGAAACCTTCCTCATAAAACGCCAGGAACACCCCTCAAAACATAAGCCAAGTTCAACAGTCCAGTTCTCACCTATCCAGAAGCAGTTCAAATGTCACTCTCAAGGTTTCCTCTTTTGGCCAAGCAGACTCAAGGGCTTTTTGCTCAGACTTTGGGGACTATTACTACTCCAGTTTAGGACCAAAACACCAAGCAAAAAGTCCACTATGTACCATATAACAAAGCAGCAACAAGGCAACAAGGAACCTGTCCTTTTCAGAACTGTTTTTCTATTGTTCACTTTATTTCAGTTTGTATCAGTTTGTAGTTGTTATTTTGTTTTCTTTTGAGGATCATTATTAACCTTAGATGTGTTTGGACGTTCAAGATGTAATCCTAATGCCTATATAAGGCTTGTTTCTAATGAATGAAAGGCAGATTTGAAGTAAACACAAAAACTGAAACCTTGTTTCTGTTAACATCTCTTGGCTGTGTGCTTGAGACAACTTCCTTTGCTTTGTGCTTGGAAGTGAGCTTAGATCCTTAGCTGAGTGCTGGGTTCAAGGTTCAACCCTCAACCATTGGCTTTGTGCTTTGGTTAAGGTTCTATCTCTTTCTTTTAGCATTCAGTCCAAACAAAAACAGAGCAATTGCAAAGTGTCTAACCTTAGTTCAATTTGTCATAGTTTTAGCTTGTTTTCTGAATAGTTTCATTGCACCAGCGTTGATCGCCGCCACTGCCACCACCGTCCCCCCATGGCCCCATCGTGCTTGACCACCACACCAACACAAGTAAGTTTTGTTTTTAAAATTTGTTTGATTTAGATTTGCAATTTATTACTTTGTTAGTTGGATTTGTTGTTGAGTTTGTTGATTTGGGGGTGTGCTTGTTGTTCATTTGTGCATGTCTGTTCCATGGTTGGGAAGTTGATACTAAAACGTTTCCCCAAGTTTAGTAAGTTGAGTATCGACGTCTCTCCATGGACGAATTCTATTTTTTTTAAAAAAAATTGTCGGAATATTATTGATTAAATTTATTTTTTATTATATTTTTTTAAAAGAAAATTATTAACGTTTTGTTTCAAAGTCCGACTTAGAAAACACTATTTAAAATAAGAATTTGTTACAAAGAGAATGCTGTGGAGATTGGAGTATTACGATTTAGATCTAGCGGCTAGGTTTTGTGTTCTTTATAAACACGCTATTATGGGCTTTAAAAATTGTGGGCTCTTTTCTTTAGTTTTTTTAGTGGTATATGGGTCGTTCTAGAATGGTAATTGAGCTGGAAAACTATAGACTATATTAATAACTAACAAGACGATTTTATCGCAGCAGCATACTAAACCTGTCAAATTATTGATAGTGTGACTTACACTATAATGAGATTTATGAAATATGTAATATTATTTTTTATCTTTTATTTATTCAAATATTTATTTATATATGCGAATTTCACTGGTTATAATAGTTAGCATATTGACTAATTGGTTTAAACTTGCACGGGCCAATTTTCATTTTGACACGTCTATTATCTAACACGGGTCTAAATTTTCACTTTTGAATATGTACAAGTCAAAAACTTTATTTTGTCCTGTGCATGAGTTTAACTAATTAATGAAAAACGGGTGTAGCAATTTTTAATTTCACTAATTATATGTTAACTTTTTACTAAATAATTGTGTATCTTCTTATATAAGTCGGGTTTCTGCCCGAGTAATAAGACAGACTTGAAACTCGGATTTAGCTGACAAGAGGAGGTATTTTACTATAACAATAACAGATCAATTGATCTTAATGTATCCTTTATACTATTTACAAGTGAGACTTTTAAATCGAATCATAAATATTCTTTATAACGCAGCTGTTTTATTGGCCAGTCAAAATTGTTTAACATAAAGCAATGAGATAGTTTTATTGCTTTAATTTAAAACAATGCTCCATACTTCTAAAGATAATTAAAATTAAAACGATACAAAATTTTAGATATAAATTTAATATATATTTATAATTTTGATAATAACAACTTTTGAAAAAACATACCCGTGCAATTTGCACGGGATTAAAACAAGTTTTCCCTAAAGATCTCTCCCTTCACCTATCCCACCACTACCATCATCGACCCCTACTTTGCCAGCGCTGATTGCCGCCACTGCCACCACCGTACCCCCATGGCCCCATCATGCTTGACCACCACGCCAACACAAGTAAGTTTTTTTTTTAAAATTTGTTTGATTTAGATTTGCAATTTATTACTTTGTTAATTAGATTTGTTGTTGAGTTTGTTGATTTGTGGGTGTGCTTGTTGTTCATTTGTGCATGTTTGTTCCATGGTTAAGAAGTTGATACTAAAACGTCTCCCCAGGTTTAGTAAGTTGTGTATCGACGTCTCTCCATGGAGGAATTCTATTTTTTAAAAAAAATTGTCGGAATATTGTTGATTAAATTATTTTTTTATTATATTTTTTTAAAAGAAAATTATTAACGTTTAGTTTCAAAGTCCGACCTAGAAAACACTATTTAAATTAAGAATTTGTTACAAAGAAAACGCCGTGGAGATTGGAGTAATACGATTAGATCTAGCGGCTAGGTTTTGTGTTCTTTATAAACACGCTATTATGGGCTTTAAAAATTGTGGGCTCTTTTCTTTAATTTTTTTAGTGGTATATTGGTCGTTCTAGAATGGTAATTGAGCTGGAAGACTATAGATTATATTAATAACTAACAAGACAATTTTATCGCAGCAGCATACTAAACCTGTCAAATTATTGATAGTGTGACTTACATTATAATGAGATTTATGAAATATGTAATATTATTTTTTATCTTTTAGTTATTCAAATATTTATTTACATATGCGAATTTCACTGGTTATAATAGTTAGCATATTGACTAATTGGTTTAAACTTGCACATGCCAATTTTCATTTTGACACGTCTATTATCTAACACGAGTCTAAATTTTTACTTTTGGAAATGTACGAGTCAAAAACTTTATTTTGTCCTGTGCACGAGTTTAACTAATTAATGAAAAACGGGTGTAGCAATTTTTAATTTCACTAGTTATATGTTAATTTTTTACTAAATAATTGTGTATCTTCTTATATAAGTCGGGTTTCTGCCCGAGTAATAAGACCGACTTGAAACTCGGATTTAGTTGACAAGAGGAGGTATTTTACTATAACAATAAAAGATCAATTGATCTTAATGTATCCTTTATACTATTTACAAGTGAGACTTTTAAATCGAATCTTAAATATTCTTTATAACGCAGTTGTTTTATTGGCCAGTCAAAATTGTTTAACAAAGAGCAATGAGATAGTTTTATTGCTTTAATTTAAAACAATGTTCCATACTTCTAAAGATAATTAAAATTAAAACGATACAAAATTTTAGATATAAATTTAATAAATATTTATAATTTTGATAATAACAACTTTTGAAAAAATATACCCGTGCCATTTGCACGGGTTTAAAACTAGTTTTCCCTAAAGATCTCTCCCTTCACCTATCCCACCACTACCATAAATTGCTCCTACCTTTGCCAGCGCCGATCGCCGCCACTGCCACCACCGTCCCCCCACGGCCCTATCGTGCTTTACCACCACGCCAACACAAGTAAGTTTTTTTTGTAAAATTTGTTTGATTTAGATTTTCAATTTATTACTTTGTTAATTAGATTTGTTGTTGAGTTTGTTGATTTGGGGGTGTGCTTGTTGTTCATTTGTGCATGTTTGTTCCATGGTTGGGAAGTTGATACTAAATGTCTCCCATGTTTAGTAAGTTGAGTATCGACGTCTCTCCATGGACGAATTCTATTTTTTAAAAACAATTGTCGGAACATTGTTGATTAAATTAATTTTTTTATTATATTTTTTTTAAAAGAATATTTTTAACGTTTAGTTTCGAAGCCCGCCCTAGAAATCGCTTTTAAAATTTAGAGTTTAAATTAACTTGGATTAACTTTTTCAGTTGTTTAAATTTATTGATAAAACTAATTATTTCACTATTTGTTTTGCTTTTTATTTAAGGAATATTATTAACGTTTTTAAATGTCTAATGCAGATGGGAGATCGAGGAAAGGGCATTGTGGTTCCCCGGATCGTACGGAGAATCGGAGAGTCACAGCTTCTAAGCGCCGTACTCGGGAGGGGCCACCTAGTACACGTACACCTTACATCATTAGTTGGAGTGCCCCAAGTCACGTCGCTAGCGTTAATTCGGAGAGAGAGTTGTCACGAAAGTTAGTAGCTAGTTTTCGTTATACTAATGCTGAGGAAGAGCGGTTTGACGAGGGTTTGGTGGACGAGATTTTGGAGGACGAGGGGAGAAAGAGCGGGGAGGAGGGGGACTATCAGTTTGTAGCGAACCCAGGAACCCATTTATCGTTGACTCAGAGGTTGGCTCGTGACACTTTAGGCCACTACTCGAGTTTAGAGGATGGTTAGGAGAGGGCGGCGTGGAAGAAGCCACGTAGTGACAGTTCTTAGGTCCTTAGTGCCCACGTTATTGGTGGGCCCCATAACATTTCTGTGTTACAGAGTATCGGTGGTCATGTTGCTTACAGTAGTTGTACTTAGTTGAAACCGATGAGATCATGGATTAGGTGCTGCGAGAGGTGGGGTTATGTGGAGTCGATTAGAGAGATGAAGCTCCCTGGCGATGTTGTTAGTAGTTTTAGCATGACTGGGCTTGGTGCTTTGACGATTTGTTGTACGACCTCTTTAGATGAGAACTTGTTGAGTTCTTTTATAGAAAAATGGCATGCGGATACTAACACTTTTCATAAGCCGTTTGGAGAGATTGGTATTATGCTACACGACGCGCATCAGATACTTGAGATTCGGTCTAATGGTTTGAGGGTGTTTGTGGATGGTAACGAGGAAGAATGTGAGCTTGAGGTTAAATGTGGCTATCTTTTTGGGAGCGTTGTTGAGGATGTGGCACCACCGCTATATATGGGCGGTGGCTTGTTGGCGTCCTCGTTGAGGTCAGCTGTTCGGGAAGGGAACGAGCATGACTCACTCTGGGAATTTTATTGTTGTTATTGGGACATACTTTGTTCATAGACAAGTCTGGGTAATGGTGTCAGCTCAATTATCACCCTATCTTGATTATCTTGACCGGGTTGGTGATTACGCTTGGTCTGCCGCTTCCTTGTCCAATTTTTATCGCCACTTAGGGACGGCATCGCAACGAGAGGCTCGTGGTGTCAGTGTGTGTCTACCGCTATTGCATGCGTGGATATATGAGTACTTTCTCCAGTTTTGACCCCACAGTGGAGATTATTTGGTGGGGAGACCACTCGTAGATGCTTGGACCGTCATTCCTCGATTTAAACGCAACGTGGATACTTTATATATGTATTGTCTTAGGGTAGACGGACTTAGGCGGAGCATGTGCAGTGGATGCCTTAAGGGCCACGTCTCCCGAGATACCAGAGGTCGTCGCTCCACTCGGGTTATATCATATGTCTTCATATAGTAGAGTCGTATCAGCCCGATCGGTGTTTGCGCCAATTCGGGTTTGTTCATACTATCCTGACGATGATGCCGATCCCATGTGTTGAGTACAGTACGACGAAAAACGTTTATAAGATTGACTTTGGTCAAGAGCCCGATACAATATAGGGGTACGACACTGCCATCCTAGACATCAGTCATCGGTCCCGACCAGTGCAGATGCCTTTCGACGTTGCTCGAGAGTATATGACATGGTACGAGGATAGTTCTCACCCGTACTATTACCCCCATTAAGACCCTATCCATTTTCCCCGACTTCCTTTTCACGCTAAGCCGAAGGTATCCCTAGCACTTAGTCGTCAGCTCTCGGAAGTCTACCGGCACCCTACTCAGGAGATGCAACGACATCATCTAGATGTATTGTTTAGGCAGATGCGTTTGTACTATGATACCCCTGATAAGGGTAAGTTGTACCAGAGAGTGCATGTATTTTTCGTATTTCGTATGTATTGGAAGTCTATTTATGGTGTATGTATTATTGACTTATTTTATTATTATTATTAAATTTTAGTAAATATTTTGTTTTAATTTAGTTTTATTGTTTTTTTTCTTATTGACCACAACATGTAAACCCTAACCTCTCCTCTATTTAAACCATTCACCAACACAAGTTTTTCACACAACTCACTCTCTTCTCTCTACTTTATAATTATATTTCCGCACTTAACCTTTATTTTACTCATGGTAATGATGCCTATTCAGTTAGTGAATTATTATCAAAACAAAATTAATGAGGTAGTTACCGAGTTCCCCTTACTATTTGACTGCCTCATGATCATGTTGAATAATAATGTAATTTGGAATTTCATAAGTCATGGTAATCCTAGGCTCAATTCCATTGAGAAAATGTTGGACCTGTTTACAGTCACTACAACCCTTCAATCCATCCTAAGAACGTAACAGAAGGTATCATTACTTTTAGTTTGTTTTACTATTTCATCTAACCAATGATTTTGTGTTATTAATTCTCACGATTAATTTTCTATATAAAAATTGTCATCCTGAAGAGGAACAAGTGGGAAAAGGTTAAGGCGGAGATAGTTGAACTGTTCAAGAGATGTCTGACAATCATACCTCCGAGGATGTTACATCATCTATGTTTGGGGGATGGCCACATGTTTGTAGGGCCATTTCAGAAGATTAACATCTATGAGTTGTTAATTAGTCACCAAGAAGAGGAGTTGAATAGGGTTATTGATTCTTCTTCTGAAGGATATTCAACTAATTAAGTGTATTAATAATGTTGTGAGTGGTATCAATAGTGACATCATTAGTTTACATTATTAAGTTGTTGTTTGTTTAACATTATGTAAGTTGTCAGTAGTTTATTATTTTGATGTTATTATGTTATCAATGTTGTAACATTTTCAAGATTAAAATTAATGGTTTCATTTCAAGTTAATTAATGTCTGTTGCAGAGTCCCATTAGTAAGAACTTTATTAAAGTCGTCATTTGTACACTCCCATAAGTCAGAACTTTATTAAAGTCGTCAATTGTATAGTCCCCTCAGTCAAAACTTTATTAAAGTCGTCAGCTGTATAGTCCCATCAGTCATAAATTTATTAAAGTTGTCAGCTGTATAATTTCCCTAGTCATAACTTTATTAAAGTCATCAGTTGTATAGTCCCAACAGTTAGAACTTTATGAAAAGAAAATGAAACAAATATAATTTACTTACAATGAAATAAGATAATTTATTTACAACGAAACTAGATATATTACAATGCCAATAATGTCTTAAAAATATATTACAAATCAATTATCAAAGATGTACTTCCTTGCAACATCTTCATCATCATCTTTGCCAGGTCTTCTTCTCCGACGTCTTACCGGGATGGATCCCATTCAAGTGTTCCAGATCTCAATGTTTCTTTGGTACAATGTATCGAGGTGTCTAACACTATCTTGTCTAAACGTGATCTAAGCGGGTTGTAGTGGTGCCATAGGGACATCATCAGATGGGCCTATTCAATGCAACCTCATTCAACGATTTTGGTATTTTAGAATCCACATAACACCAAAAGTTTTTTGGCGTTCAATTGGGGCCCTTATTGGTAAAATACTTTGACATATGTCCGATAACACAAATGGTTCAGTTTAAGGTAGGTTGAAACGCGAGCAAATGGTCACCAAATATCAAATAATGGTCCGAACCATATAGAATCTCATGGAAGAACTCGAAACGTCTCAAACTGGACTCAAATCCTGTCAAACCCTGTCGTTGTTGATGGATGATTTCTAAATACGTGTTTGTAGACATCATCGCCTCTTATCTCCCGGGCACACCACATCCGCATTTGAAGGTAGTCCTCATCTTGCCCCCGTTAGGCATGAGATATAACCCATAAACCATAATGACCATCGTCTCCGACATCTACCCAGCCATCGAGCTGGCCCCAAATCTCCTCTGGTACACCGCACTACCGTTAAGTCCAAGTAGAGATAAGGCCGATGGTGTAGTTTCTTTCCAACGGAGTACAAGTCGGTTATGGAGGAAAGTCCTCGAATCGATGAGGACCAGTGGTAGATTCATCTGTGTTAGATGTCCCAAATTTCCTTTGACTATGCTCGAAACCCGACTTGTTACGAGTTGTAGATTTTCTTGGATGACCTTTCGGGTTCTCATCAATAAGCGGTGGCAGAACATCCTCGTCCTTTGGATGAAGGCGTCACACAACTTCTCTATGAACAACCTACGACAAACCGGATAACTCTTTCTCGCTTCCTCCACCAACTCATCAACCCCATCATTATTGGTTATCGACATTTGATCAAAACTATCATATACTAATGTCTTCCAAAAAAACATGAACATCCCCAACATAGACCATCCTGCAACAGGAGTAGCTTAGAACTCACCCTGAAAGGTTCCTACCTCATCTAGAAAGGGTACAAGCATAGTTAAGTCCTCATCCAGCAAGAACCAGGCACAAGACAACCCAAGCCAAACATGCACCAGCAACCAGAGAACCAGTCAGACCCCTGCTATCGCAGAGAACACTAGGTCTAGAGCAACCTCAACAGGTATTTGGGTACTTCCAAGGCCCAGTCCCGATGCTTAAGACATTAAGGAACAAGTTTGTCTAGGGTAACTTTTGCTTATTATCAATAAAACATTGTAAGGCAGCCAAATCAAGTCAAGTCGTACATGTAGGGGCAGTTTCAGAACCAGGCATGTTCCAGCTCGAGGGGAATGCTTATTTTGGCCAAGCTAATTCCAGGCAACACCTAAAAGCATCCCTAACACTTAGTACTAAAAGCAAGGAAGACCCCAAGATCAGTTTCCAAGGATTGAGACCTCAGAATTGACCTTGTGCAAGAGGACAAACACACATCAACTTTTTCACTTTTTAGTTCTTGTTGTTAGTCTGTTTTGTCTGAATTGTTTTTAAAACAGTTGGTAGTTGTAGTTTACTTTCTCTGTGTTGATTTTAGACCCTTGGATGAGATCTTAGATGTCCAAGGTTGTATTTCTTTTGCCTATATAAGGCCTGCATTGTAAACCTAGCAAACCAGATTATGAATGATTAAAAACTAAACTTTGTTCAAACACAAAACTCTTAGCAGAGGCTTGAGTCTTGTTTAGTGTTGTAATAGTCCGTATTTCCTTGTGTTTGGGGCTCGGCCGAGTAGGGCTTACATGACTGAGTACATAGTGTACTCGGCCAAGTATAGGCTACTCGACCGAGAAGAGTTGGCTGGTAATTTTAGTGTTACTCTGATCTTGTGTACTCGGCCGAGTGATATCGGCACTCGACCGAGTGAGTTGTACTCGTGTACGTCAGAAATCGTGGTTTGGAAGGACGGATGATTAAGGGCTATTAAGGGGAGTTATTTCTTTTAAAACGCAGTTTACTCTCTTAATCACAAAACCCTAATATCAAATCCTCTCTAAATACCTCAAGAAACCTTTCATCATCTCGTGCCGGATCCAAGCTTTTGCTACATTGATGGAGCATCTGGGTAAGTAGTCATGATTGCAATTGATTTTAATAGATTATGTTGTGTTGATTACCTTTAAAGGAATTGAAGAAGAGAATTTTATGTTGATTATATGATTATGTTTGTATAGGAGGGGACTTCCTAGTGGAATACTTTTGACTGCTTGATTGCTATCGGAATTGCTATAAGGTAGGGTTTCCCTACTCAGTATTTGTGTTATAAATTGCTATGAGATGTTATATGATATTGTTTGTGATTGATGATGGAGATGTTGGAGTTCGGCTTTGGGGAGTTGTTATCGATTTCATGGTTATTATGTTATTGGTTACTTGTGATTAGTGATCCTGTTGGGAGATAGGTCACGCCCCGATCGAGTTCACCCATGTGGTTATCCCGCCACGTGGGGGATGTGCACATTAATGATCCGGGTTCTCTCGCTGCGGTGAGAGGGGCTTTTGACGCCTGTGGCTGCCGTCTAGGGTCAATAGGTGGTTTTGTATGGCAGGCTGGTAACCTGAGCCTACAGGGGTGTCCACTGTGGTGGCCCTGTTAGTTTATCTTTCATTTGTTCTTATCTTGTACATTGGTCGGTATATGCGAATACTGACCCCGTTATTGTTTTACAAAACTGTGATGATCCATTGAGGAATGGGGAGCAGGTGATCGGCATTTAATTTATTGAGCTGCGCTGGGATGTCGAGGGGATCACCACTATCGAGTCATAGCTTATGCGGAGTCTACTAGAGTCGTGCATTAAACGTACTTTACTTTATAGTATGTTTGTCATTTCGGATTATTGGTTTAGATGGTATGCCGTCTGGTTTGATACTATGTATTTGAGTTGAACTATTTATTAAATAAATTATTGTTTCTTTATGGCTTGTTTTGATATGTACTACTTCGGGCAACCGAGATGGTAGCACTTCCGTGTACTAAGAGGGCCTTGTAAGGTACCTTGGTATATATGTGGGGGTGTTACAAAGTGGTATCAGAGCGATCGATTTTGGAACCTAAAACTAATGAACTTAATGAACTAGGAGAGTCTAATAAAATGAACCCGGGTAGGAGTCATAGGGATCTACCTCAAAGATTAGGGAGACGTCACGGAATCGCACTTTTGCCCTTATAGCTCTTACTTGGTCACCATGGGAAATGTCGGGGCGTTAAGTGCATTTGGTGTATTAATATGTATTGCTTGATGATGGAAAGTTCCTGCCTCATTTGGTGCAGCATCTCACGACCGTGACTTGTTTCACGGTCGTGAGATAGCTTTCACGACCGTGAAACTCCTTTCACGGTCGTGACTTTGCCAGTCCATGAAGTCTTTCAAAGCCCATCTTTCCTCCATTTTGTAAACCTATAAATAGACCCTCTTGTGTAATTAGAGGGCACGAAACCCTAGATCTGAAACTCTCATAGAATTAGTATTTAATCTTCTATTAATCTTCCATAATTAAGCTAATTAGTTGGTTAATTAGTAATTGCAACTTGGTTTAATGTTGGAACTTGGGTTGTATTCAAAGATTTGTGACAAAATTTTGGTTATTATATCAAAGTTCTCATCTTTTTCCAAGTTGGTATAATTCCTTTACTTAATCTTGCCTTTAATTAAGTTTTCATTTTAATTCTTGTTATCTTTTCATTGTTAATTAGAAGATGTTTATCGTTGTTGATTTCCGTTTGCAATCCTTAGCTAATATTGAATTTCTTTTGAATATGAGTGCGTAGTAATCTTGCTAGGGTTATGTGGGGGATTATGGGTTCTAGTATGAGTTAATGTGTTCTTGTTGGATTAATAGTTGATTAATTGTCTTGTCTCCATGCTATGCTTATAACATGTTTGATGAAATGCCTACTTGAGTTTGCATGATTCTCTCGCTTGTTTCGAATACCATAAGATCGAAAGTCGTGGTTTTTCGTAGAACCGCTAGTTTGGCAAACCGTATCTAGTGACACGATAGCTAGTTAGAGTCGGTTTGAGGAGGAATTGTAAGAACGAAAGCCTCAATTCACTTTCCTAGACTAGACGACATTTCAACTATTAAACCCGACTTTTTTCACCCGACTTTACCACCCATATGAACCCACTCACCCTAGTTTTCCCTCTTATTCGATAAAAATCCAATCTTTCTCGTCTTAGACTGCTTTTGTTGTTTTTATTTGCTTTTAATTATTGTTATTTAGTTTAGTCAACAAATCCAAACCCCAATTACTTTGTGACTTAGCAAGAGACTTAGTAGACTATTAGATCATTTTTTAGACACTAACCGTCCCTGAGATCGACACTCTTACCACACCACTATATCTTACATCAAAATGGCGCCGTTGCCGGGGACGGTGTATGTTTAATTTGATTGTTTTTAGTTTGCTTTAGTTTTTTGCCTCTTGTCTTGAGAGACATAGTTTCTCGAGGCATTCTCACCGTTTACATTTAGTTTTCTTGTATGCCCAGGCGAGCTCCCCCAAAGGATCAACCTCCAATCGATCCCGAGATCGAAAGGACCTTTAGGAGACTTCGCAAGGTCTTCAAAACTGCAAATGGAAGCTCTTCTTCGAATCCGATTACTACAACGGAGGAGCCTCTACTTTTGATTGAAGAAAGGGAAATCCGGGAAAGTAACGAGGTAAAAATTGAGCATCCTAGGGTAGAGAATTGGGAGGGTTTTGTGCCGATCACGGAATTTGTGAAGTCTTTTGGAATCCCACCAACCGTCCCACTTCCCATCCAACCACTTAACCCCCCAAGAATGCCTAAATTTTCATCTCATTCCATTCCCACGGAAGATACTCTTCCAAACACCACCCCCGTACCACAAAATTTAACCGGAAATTTCATTGCAAAAACCGCTTTTATCCAATTGGTGGAGAGGAACCAATTTGGAGGAATGCCAAGTGAGGACCCTCATCTACACATGGAGACTTTTTGTGATTATTGTGATGCCGTTTCTCAAACAAGAGTGACTCAAGACCAAATTCGATGGGTCTTGTTTCCTTTCTCTCTTATTGGAGCGGCAAAACGATTGTTGAAGAGTCTTGACAAGGTTGCTCTAGGTATTGACTCATGGAAGAAACTAGCTCTAGCTTTTTATTAAAAGTTCTATCCACCGGAAAAGACAAATCTATTGAGAGCTAAGATAACCGGCTTCAAGCAAAGGGATGAAGAGTCACTCTATGAAGCTTGGGACCGATTCAAGGAGATCATTCGGTCTTGCCCTCACCAGGGTTTGAGTGAGTGGTTCTTGGTGCAACAATTTTGGAATGGACTTTATGATGATGCAAGAGGAATTTTGAATATGGGATCAAATGGAAGGTTCACGGAAGTAGATGATGCTCAAACTTGGGCAAGAATAGAGGAGATGGCGGCCCATAACTCACAATTTAGTAGGCCAAGGCAAACTCCTAGGGGAAAGCATGAGGTGAGCTCCGTCACCCAAATGGGAGCTGACTTTGGAGCTCAACTTAGCTCTTATATGGAAGCAATGAACCTCAAAATGGACCAACAAACGGCTCTATTCCAACAAGCTCAAAGCTCATGTTCTCAACCACCTATGCAACAAGTGAATGCTATGGTGATGGCACCAAGCTTACCTCAAGGGGTTTGTGAATGTTGTGGAACATTTGGTCATGATTCTCAAGAATGTAAGGATCCGTGGAACAAGTGAATGCCTTTCAATCTTATAGGCAAGGAACTCCCTACTCCAAATTTTACAATGAGAACACAAAGAACCACCCAAATCTCTCATATAAAAGCCAAAATGTTCAAAACCTCAACCACAACCATATGTTGCTCCACCCATGAGAAAGAATAACCAAAACTTTCAAAGACCACAATACAATCAAAATCAACCTTCTTACAATCAAAACCAATCTTCCTACAATCAACCACAATACAACCAAAATCAATACAGCCCACCACCACAAAATCAACCTCCCATGCAATCACAAGTTGGATATCCAAACTTGGACATTCAAAAAGCGATCCTCCAAGTGCAAAAAGACAACCAAGACAAAGATATTATCATCAATAACATCCTTGCCCACATAAAAATGCTTGAAACCCAAGTGACCCAAATAGCCTCGGGGAGTTCTTCTAGGGGAAAAGGTCAATTACCTCCTCAAGGTAACCCACCTAGAAATGAAACCGCCAATGCCATACATTTGAGGTGGGGAAAGAGTTATGAGGGACCAAGGATGCCAATTGAAGATGATAATGGTGAGGGAGACAAAGTGGAAAATGATGGACCAATTGAAAATGAAGTTTTTGAATTGGATGACAAGGAGGAAGAGTGCTCTTCAAGTGAGCAAGTTGTTATTGAAAACAAGGATGAAGTGGTAACAAAGAACAAGAAGGTTGAGGATCCTATTGTGATAAGGTTACCTTTTCCTTCTAGACAAGCAAAAACAAAGTTAGACAAGCAATTAGGTAAATTCATGGACATAGTCAAGAATTTGGAGGTCTCCATTCCATTCACCGACCTCATCACACAAATTCCCGGCTATGCAAAATTCATGAAAGACATCCTTACAAGAAAGAAGTCCTTGAGTGGAGTTGATACCGTAGCATTTACCGGTGAGTGGAGTGCGTTTTTACAAAACCCAACCCCTCCAAAGTTGAAAGATCCGGGTAATTTCTCTATCCCATGCACCATAGGTAACATAACAATTGACAAGGCCTTGTGTGATTTGGGAGCTAGTGTGAGTGTGATGCCATATTCCATTTGTGAGAGACTTGGCATGGGAGAACTTAAATGCACCAACATCACACTCCAAATGGCGGATCGATCTACGAAGCAACCTTTGGGTGTATTGGAGGATGTCCCGGTTAGAATTGGGACGTTCTTCATTCCGGTGGACTTCATAGTTCTTGACATGGCGGAGGATTCTCAAATCCCCATTATTCTTGGGAGGCCATTTTTGCACACAGCCGGAGCGGTGATTGATGTAAAATATGGGAGGCTAACCCTTGAGGTGAGAGATGAAAAAATAACATTCAACTTGCAAAGTGCCATGAAAGCTCCAAATCTTGGAGAATCTTTCTATTTCATTGATATCATCGATGCCTTTGTTGAAGAAGTCACACCTGGCTTCTTTACGAGGGATCCTTTGGAAGCTATCTTGACCTTGGAACCAAGGGATTTCATGGAGGAGCTACATGGGTTTGAATTTGATTTACTTGAAGCAACCTTGGAAGGAGAAGAGCTTGATGAACAACAACTTTTAAGACTTGAGTCTATCATCCAAACCTCTTGTGCGATGGATATTGCGGTAGAGGTACAAGCCCCTTCTCTTAAACCCCTTCTCTCTAACTTGGTATATGCTTATCTTGATGAGTCAAAATGCAAACCCGTGATTGTAAATGCTCACCTTGATGACAATCAATTGAATGCATTGTTGTGTGTTTTAAGAAAGCATGAGAAAGCTATTGGTTATAGCCTAGATGATTTGAAGGGGGTTAGCCCCGAATTGTGTATGCATAGAATTCACATGCAAGATGATCATGAGCCTAGAAGGCAACCTCAAAGAAGACTAAACCCCACCTTGCAAGAGGTAGTTAAAGGTGAAGTCATGAAACTACTTGATGCCGGAATCATTTACCCAATCTCTTACTCCGATTGGGTTAGCCTCGTGCAAGTGGTGCCAAAGAAAGGTGGCAGCACGGTAGTGAAGAATGATAAAGATGAACTAGTGCCTACTAGGGTAGTGACGGGATGGAGAATGTGTATAGATTATAGGAGGTTGAATGCCTCAACTAGAAAGGATCATTTTCCTCTTCCCTTCATTGATCAACTCCTAGAAAGACTTGCCTCAAACAAGTATTTTTGTTAACTAGATGGATACTCGGGATTCTTCCAAATCCCAATCGACCCAATTGACCAATCCAAGACCACATTTACATGCCCATATGGCACTTTTGCCTATAGGAGAATGCCCTTCGGCCTTTGCAATGCCGCGGCTACATTCCAAAGATGCATGATGAGTATTTTTTCCGATTACATTGAGTCTATCATGGAAGTTTTTATGGATGATTTTAGTGTGTATGGGAAAGACTTTGATTTGTGCTTGCATAACTTGTCTTTGGTGTTGGAAAAATGTGAAGACGTGAGTCTTGTTTTGAATTGGGAGAAATGCCACTTCATGGTAAATGAAGGGGTAGTTCTTGGTCATCTTATCTCGGAAAAGGGTATCCAAGTTGATAGAGCAAAGGTGGAAGTGATTGAGCAATTACCCCCACCTTCAAACCTCAAAGGGGTGAGAAGCTTCCTTGGTCATGCCGGCTTTTATCGCCGGTTCATCAAGGACTTCTCCAAAATTGCTAAACCACTAACACAACTTCTCCTCAAGGATACCCCTTTCCATTTTACTAATGAGTGTGTTGAGGCATTTTCTAGGATAAAGGAAGCTCTTACCTCGGCCCTGTTCATGCAATCCCCGGATTGGGAATTGCCATTTGAAGTGATGTGCGACGCAAGCGATTATGCCGTTGGCGCGGTTCTTGGCCAACGGAAGGTGCACTGAAACTATTCAGAAAGACAACTAAACAAAGACAATTGAACTATGGTTAAGACACTTTGTAATTACTCTGTTTCTGTAAGGACTGGTTGTTAAAGAACAAGGATAGGACCTTAACCAAAGCACAAAGCTAATGATTGAGGGTTGAACTTTGATCCCAGCACACAGCTAAGGACCTCAGCTCACTTCCAAGCACAAAGCAAAGGAAGTTGTCTCAAGCACATAGCCAAGAGATGTTAACAGAAACAAGGTTTCAGTTTTATGTTTTACTTCAAATCTGTCTTTCATTCATTAGGAAAAGGCCTTATATAGGCAAGGAGATTACATCCTATTCGTTCAATACATCCTAGGGCCACAATTGGCTTGCAAAAGAAACAGAAATAACAGCTACATTGTTCAGCATAAAGCAATAAAGTAGAAAAGTAGTTCTAATAGGACAATCTGCCTTAATTGGATTGTTGAGGTTGAAACTGGTGGAGGAGTGGACTTCTAAGCTTGATTCTTGAGCTCAACTGAAGTGGGATGGATGCCAAAGGTCCTGCTAAAAGGCCCTCGAACTTGTTTGATCATAAAAGGAAAGTTTGATAGTGACATGTTAACTACTGCAAAAAGGCTGAAATCTGGACAGTCTGGAGTTGTCCCTAGGCTAACTCTTTGTGTGTTTGTTTCCTGGAAGAGAAGTCCTGGGGAAAGTTGTAGAGGACCTTCCCAAGACATAAGTTTGAGGGTTGGTTAGGCTTGTTTGATTGTGTGAGGCCCCCATGGACCCTGTTTAGAAAGACTGTGATAGGCTGTTTTTGGCTGAGGGCTGTTTTTGTTGTGTTGGGTTTGTTGGGCTGTTGGCTGTGTCTTGTTGTGGCTTAATCTTGGGAAGTGGATGGCTAGGCTTTGTTCTGGTTGGTGTGGTGTTGTCTTAGCAAGCTTGAAGTGGTTGTGGCTTGGACTGAATAGGACATTGTCATAACTGGTCGTGGTGTTGTCTGAATGGTGTTGTTGTCTTGAATGGTGTTGTTGTCTTGATGTTGAGTCTTGTCTTGAGCTTGTGTCTTGTCTTGGTCACATACTCCTGTTGCAACCTCCTTTTCTTGAAAAGGATTTGCCCTCAAATCTTCCTCACCTTCATCATCTGATTCACCATGGTAGGGGCTCAGGTCTCCAACATTGAAAGTACCATGTACACCATAGCTTCCTGGTAGATCCACCTTGTAAGCATTTGTGCCTATCTTCTCCAATATCTCAAATGGTCCATCAGCTCTTGGCATGAGCTTGTTTCTCCTCTTGTCTGGAAACCTCTCTTTTCTTAAATGCAACCATACAAGATCCCCTGCCTTGAATTCCCTTGCTTTCTTAGGCCCTTTGGACCTAGCCTTGTACAACTCATTGGACCTTTCAATCTGCTTCTTGACTTGCTCATGAATCTGTATCATTTGCTCAACTCTTTTCTTTGCATCATAGCTTGCTTTGCTTCCTTTGACTGGTGCTAGGTCTGTAGGCATGAGAGGATTAGTTCCATAAACTGTTTCAAAAGGACTTTTACCTGTGCTGCTGGAGGGAGCTCTGTTGAAGGCAAACTCAGCTTGTGCTAGCCTGAGGTCCCAATCTTTTAATGACTTAGAAACAATGCTCCTTAAGATCTTTCCTAGTGTCCTGTTAGTGACTTCTGTCTGCCCATCAGTTTGGGGATGGTGAGAAGTACTAAACAAGAGCCTGGTCTTCAATAGTTTCCACAAGGTTCTCCAGAAATGACTCATGAACTTTGTGTCTCTATCTGAAACAATGCTTCTAGGGACCCCATGTAACTTGACAACCTCCCTAAAGTATAGCTCAGCTACCCCCAAAGCATCCTCAGTCTTCTTACAAGCAATGAAATGTGCCATCTTGCTGAACCTATCTACAACCACCATGATTGAATCCTTGCCCCTTTGAGTTCTTGGTAAGGCTACAATGAAGTCCATACTGAGGTCTTCCCATGGCTTGTTTGGTACTGGAAGTGGTGTGTAGGGGCCTGCTTGAAAGTGTGTTTGGATAGTTGACAAGACCTGCATCTCTTGAGGGCATCTTGCACATCACTGAGCATCTTGGCCAATAGAACTGATCTTGTAGTATGTCATAGGTCTTCTGTACCCCAAAGTGACCAGCAAGGCCATTGGAGTGAACCTCTTTGACCAGTAGTCCCCTATAAGGTCCCTTGGGCACACACAGTTTGTTCCCATAGAATAAGTATCCTTCCTGAGCTGTGTATTTGCTCCCTTTCTTGACTTGCCCTTCTTGATATACCTCCCATTCATGCTTGAAGTCTGGGTCTTCTTGATAGAGCTCTTTCATAAATTCAAACCCCAACACCCTTTGCTCCATGAAGGTCAACATTACAGACCTTCTAGACAATGCATCAGCTACAACATTGTTCTTACCCTCTATATACTTGCTGGAGAATGAGAAGGATTGCAAGAACTCTACCCATTTGGCATGCCTGGGGTTGAGTTTGTGTTGTCCATTGATGTATTTGAGAGCCTCATGATCAGAATGAAGCACAAAAGGCTTAGGCTTCAAGTAGTGTCCCCAATGATTCAATGCCCTCACAATGGCATAGAATTCCTTGTCATATGTGGAGTAGTTAAGCTTGGCCCCATTTAGCTTCTCACTGAAGTATGCCACAGGTTTCTTTTCTTGAGTAAGCACAGCTCCTATGCCAAGGCCACTGGCATCACACTCTACCTCAAAGAGTTTGTTAAAATCTGGTAGAACCAATATTGGAGATTTACACAATAGCTCTTTGATCAGATTGAAGGACCTTTCTGCCTTCTCATTCCACTTGAACTCTCCCTTCTTCATGCACTCAGTAATAGGGGCCATGATTGAACTAAACCCTTGTATGAACCTCCTATAGAAAGATGCTAACCCATGGAAACTTCTAACATCAGTAACAGTTTGAGGAATGGGCCATTCCTTGATTGCTTGCACCTTCTCAGGATCAACTGCTACTCCTTTCTTAGAGATGATGAACCCAAGGAAGTAAACCTCAGGCTGCATGAAGGTGCACTTCTCTATCTTGCCATACAACTTGTTCTCTCTTAGGACCTCAAACAACAACTTCAGATGTTGCAAATGTTCTCCCTTAGTTGAACTGTAAATAAGAATGTCATCAAAGTAAACCACTACACATTTGCCTAAGTAAGGCCTTAGGACTTCTGTCATCAACCTCATGAAGGTACTAGGGGCATTAGACAACCCAAAAGGCATCACCAACCATTCATAGAGCCCATGTTTAGTCTTGAAAGCTGTCTTCCATTCATCCCCTGCTCTTATCCTCACTTGGTGGTAGCCTTGCCTCAGATCAATCTTGGTGAATACTTGAGCCCCACTTAACTCATCCAGAATATCATTCAGTCTAGGTATAGGGAACCTATACTTGATGGTAATGTTGTTGATGGCCCTACTGTCAATGCACATACGCCAAGTCCCATCCTTCTTTGGCACAAGCAAGGCTGGTACAGCACAAGGGCTGAGGGATTCCCTAACATAGCCCTTGTTGAGCAACTCACCTACTTGAAGTTGGAGCTCTTGTGTAGCCTTAGGATCACTCCTGTAAGCTGGCTTGTTGGGTAAGATAGCTCCAGGCACTAGGTCAATGTGGTGTTCTATTCCCCTAAGTGGTGGCAGTCCACTAGGGAGCTCAGTAGGGAAGACATCACCATAGCCTTCTAGGATAGACTTGACCTCTTCAGGGATATCAATGATGCTCATCCCAGTTTCTTTGGCAAGTAAGATGTACACAGGTTGTAACTCACTTAGCTCTTGTGCTATTTCTGACTCACTTATCAACATGACTTCCTTGGAAGCCTCACTCATGGGGTTTGGGTTGATCTTTAAAGCAGGTGGTAAAGGTGCCAGGGTAATTTTCTTCTTCCCATACTTAAAGGTGTAGGTGTTGTCCCTCCCATGATGAATGGCATCCCTATCAAACTCCCATGGCCTACCAAGTAAGAGGTGACATGCATCCATAGGCAGAACATCACAAAGGCTTTCATCCACATACCCTTTACCAATTGAGAAAGGTACAACACATTGTTTATCCACCTTGATCTCAGCCCCTTTGTTTAACCATCTGAGCTTGTAAGGTAGGGGGTGGTCCTTGGTGGGTAGAGCTAGCTTGTCTATCAGTGTTTTGGAGGCCACATTAGTGCAGCTTCCACCATCAATAATAAGGTTACATACTCTACCCTTGATGGTACATCTGGTCCTAAAGATCTGGTGTCTTTGATCCTCTTCCAAAGGTTGGGGTTGAGTATGCATTACCCTCCATGTTACCAAACTTAACCCTGCATCAGGTTCTATCAACTCCTCACTAGCCTCTACCTCAGGCTCTTCCATCTCTTCATCACAGACCAACACTTCATCATCCCCCCAATGGATTACTTCTAGGGTACTCAGAGCCCTTTTTGATGGACATTCTCTAGCAAAATGTCCATACCCTTGACATTGAAAGCACTTTTTGAGAGGGGTAGTCTTCCTTTGGCCTGCCTCAACAGCCTTGCCTTTATCAAGGTTGAAAGGGGTCTTAATAGGAACCACAGGTTCTCCTATCTTGACTCCTACAAAAGGTTTGAAGGTGGGGGTTCTAGCAGGTGTTTTAGAAGCACTGGCCTTTCCCTTCCCCAATTTTTCTACCCTTAAGGACAAGTTGACAGCTTCCTCAAAGGAGTATATATTTTGTAGCCTAACTTTGCTAGCTATCCTTTCATCCAACCCTTCTAAGAACCTTGCTATCTTTTGTTCAGATTTCTCAACAACCTCACATTGCAATGTAAGTTGCTCAAAGTCTCTTAGGTAGGATTCTACAGGTCTTTGATCTTGTTTAAGGTGAGTGAGCTTAATGAACATATCCTGAGTGTAGTCCCTAGAGACAAACTTAGCCCTCATTTTCTTTTTCAGTTTGAGCCATGACTTAACAGGTTCCTTTCCTTCCCTAACCCTCAAGGTTTTCATGTTTTCATACCACAGTGAGGCATAACCCTTTAGTTTCATTATAGCAACCTTAAAAGCCTTTCTATCAGTGTATCCTTTAAACTCAAAGACTCTTTCTACAGACCTTAGCCAATCTAGGAAATCATCAGGGTTCAAGCTACCTAGAAAGTCAGGAATCTCTACCTTTATGTCTTTGTCTTGGTGCCTGAGTAGACTGTGATCTGAGCCATCTGAATCTGACATTTCAAACTGATCTACAGGTTGTCTCCTCCTTCCTCCACCTTGTGGGAAAGGTGCTCCTCTTCCTCGACCTCTGCCTCCCCTTGTATCATTGTTCTGTTGGCCCTCAAGGAGTTCATTGACAGATCTAGAGACCTCCATTACAGTTCTGACAAGACCTTGAACTGTGTTTTCAAGACCTGTGATTCTCTCTTCACTCATGGTTGGATTTTGTATTTTTAATGTAGTTAGGTAGATGAACTCACAAACCAAAGCTCTGATAACCAATTTGCACTTAAACTATTCAGAAAGACAACTAAACAAAGACAATTGAACTATGGTTAAGACACTTTGTAATTACTCTGTTTCTGTGTGGACTGGTTGTTAAAGAACAAGGATAGGACCTTAACCAAAGCACAAAGCCAATGATTGAGGGTTGAACTTTGATCCCAGCACACAGCTAAGGACCTTAGCTCACTTCCAAGCACAAAGCAAAGGAAGTTGTCTCAAGCACACAGCCAAGAGATGTTAACAGAAACAAGGTTTCAGTTTTATGTTTTACTTCAAATCTGTCTTTCATTCATTAGGAAAAGGCCTTATATAGGCAAGGAGATTACATCCTATTCGTTCAATACATCCTAGGGCCACAATTGGCTTGCAAAAGAAACAGAAATAACAGCTACATTGTTCAGCATAAAGCAATAAAGTAGAAAAGTAGTTCTAATAGGACAATCTGCCTTAATTGGATTGTTGAGGTTGAAACTGGTGGAGGAGTGGACTTCTAAGCTTGATTCTTGAGCTCAACTGAAGTGGGATGGATGCCAAAGGTCCTTCTAAAAGGCCCTCGAACTTGTTTGATCATAAAAGGAAAGTTTGATAGTGACATGTTAACTACTGCAAAAAGGCTGAAATCTGGACAGTCTGGAGTTGTCCCTAGGCTAACTCTTTGTGTGTTTGTTTCCTGGAAGAGACGTCCAGGGGAAAGTTGTAGAGGACCTTCCCAAGACATAAGTTTGAGGGTTGTTTAGGCTTGTTTGATTGTGTGAGGCCCCCATGGACCCTGTTTAGAAAGACTGTGATAGGCTGTTTTTGGCTGAGGGCTGTTTTTGTTGTGTTGGGTTTATTGGGCTGTTGGCTGTGTCTTGTTGTGGCTTAATCTTGGGAAGTGGATGGCTAGGCTTTGTTCTAGTTGGTGTGGTGTTGTCTTAGCAAGCTTGAAGTGGTTGTGGCTTGGACTGAATAGGACATTGTCATAACTGGTCATGGTGTTGTCTTGAATGGTGTTGTTGTCTTGAATGGTGTTGTTGTCTTGATGTTGAGTCTTGTCTTGAGCTTGTGTCTTGTCTTGGTCACATACTCCTGTTGCAGAAGGACAAAGCTTTGCATGCCATCTACTATTCTAGCAAGACCCTTGATGAAGCACAAGTTAACTATGCAATAACGGAGAAAGAGCTTCTTGCTATTGTTTATGCTCTTAACAAGTTCCGTTCATATTTGATTGGCTCCAAAGTCATTGTTTATACGGACCATGCCGCACTTAAATATTTGCTTGCCAAGAAAGAAGCTAAGCCCCGCTTCATTAGATGGATCCTTCTCTTACAAGAATTCGATTTGGAGATAAGTGATAAGAAGGGTGCGGAAAATGCGGTGGCGAACCACTTGTCCCGGTTATGCTACAATGGAAGTAAAGATGACATGCCCATCAATGATTCATTCCCGGATGATATTCTCTTTGCCATTAATGAAACCATCCAAAATCAAGCACCTTGGTTTGCGGACTTCGCCAACTACATTGTGGGTGGTGTTCTTCCACCGGGCATCAACCACAATCAAAAGAAGAGGTTTTTGTTTGAAGCTAAGAGATATTTTTGGAATGACCCTTTGTTGTTCAAGGAGTGTGGTGATGGGATGTATAGAAAATGTGTTCCTCAATGGGAGTATGAAGATATCAGGAAAGGATGCCACTCCTCTCCTTATGGAGGGCACCATGGGGCAAGCAAGACCGTTTCCAAAATACTTCAATCCGGGTTCTTTTGGCCCTTTATGTTCCAAGATGTTAAGCACTTTGTCCAATGTTGCGATGCTTGTCAACGCACCGGCAACATATCTTGGAGGAATGAGATGCCCCAAAGGGGGATTCTTGAGGTGGAGGTGTTTGATGTCTGGGGAATAGGCTATCAAGGCCCCTTTATTTCTTCAAAAGGGAATAGGTACATTCTAGTGGCCGTTGACTACGTGTCCAAATGGGTTGAGGCGGTGGCTTCCCCTACCAACGATGCCAAAGTTGTCATCAGTTTCCTAAAGAAGATCATCTTCCCCCGGTTTGGAGTACCTAGAGCTTTAATAAGTGATGGAGGCAAGCACTTTCATGAAAAACGACTTGACTCACTACTCCTTAAATACGGTGTTCATCACCGTACCGGTTTGGGGTATCATCCCCAAACTAGTGGCCAAGTCGAAATCTCCAACAAAGAGATCAAATCTATCCTTGAAAAAGTGGTCTCAAAGCACCGTAAAGATTGGAGTTCAAAGCTCGACGACACACTATGGGCATATAGGACGGCATTCTAAACTCCTATTGGAATGTCGCCTTATAAGTTGGTGTATGGCAAGTCTTGCCATTTGCCCATTGAGCTTGAATACAAGGCATATTGGGCTATTAAGGAACTAAATCTTGATGCCAAACTGAGCGGTGACAAGAGATTAATCCAATTACAAGAGCTTGAGGAGTTATGCCTCAAATCTTATGAAAATGCCCAATCTTAGAAGGAGAAGACCAAACTCATTCACGACAAGAAGATCCTCAAAAGGGATCTCCAATGTGGAGACAAGGTGCTTCTTTTGTACTCAAGGTACAAGTTGTTTCCCGGGAAACTCAAATCCCGGTGGTCGGGACCATTCTTGATCACCGAGGTAGGGAGATATGGGGACTTTGAGTTGGCAAGCAAAGATGGCCAAAGATTCAAACTAAATGGGCAACAAATCAAGCTCTACAAGGAAGGTTCTATCATCGGGGTAGTCGAGGCTTCGTACCTCAAGCCGACTACCCTTCATTACTTCTTGAAAAAGAACGGGTTTTATGAAGTCCCCCAAAAATCACAAACTTGTATATATTTCTAACTCATTTACTAATGCTTATTATAATTTAGTTTGCATGGAAATTGGTTAAATTGACGATAATGAGGTTGAATTTTCTTTGCCAATTGAATTTTTAATTAAATCAATTTCCCATTACTTAGTTAATTTTGTAAATTTTGGTGCAATTTTTGTCAATGAGAGTGTGAGGGAGGAATTTAATGTGGTGTGTGATTGTTTTGTAAGATGAAATGAAGGAAACATGGCGAAATGCTAATGAAGAAGCGAGAAATCAAACAAGAGTGAAGAATTTTGGTTCAAAAGCTCGAAAAAAGCCGAGTCACGCTCGTGAAATTTGACTCACGTCCGTGACTAGTGAAGCAAAGCAAAGAAATGACGAGAAACACATTTCACGACCGTGAAACCCATCTCACGGTCGTGAAATGCTTTCACGATCGTGGAATTGTGACACAAAATATACAGGAGGTTTGCTAGGCCATTTCACGGTCGTGAAAGGCTCTAATCCGTGCTTTAATCCGTGAATTCTTTCTTTCTTTTTCTTCCTTCTTATCCCTTCCCTCATCTTCTTCATTCACCACATAAACACAATCCCAAAACCCTTTATCTCACTAAAACACCCAAATCTCCCTCAAAACTTCATCAAATCCCCTCAAATCTTCCCCAAATTGCTACAAAAACTCTTCTTTTTCAATTACAAACACAAAAAGAGCCATTCTTTCACCTTATAAACACCAAAAAACTAAAAAAAAATCAATTTTCAAACCTAGGGTTTCAAAAATCCGAATTTGGGGATTTTTTTTTAGGTTAGTTTTCAAGCTTTATACTTCAATAGAAAGTCGTTTTGGGGTTAATTGAAGGTTTTCCAAGTGACTGTAATCGTCTTTAAGGAATTTTTTTAGCAGTTTTCTTTTTGGAAAAGCTTGTGTTTAGAACAACAATGGTGGGACAAGGGAAAGGCAAAGCAACGGCATCACGAACTCAAAAGAGAAGGAGGGGAAGCGGTTCCAACAACCCAAACCCGGATGAAAACTTGGAAATCGAGCAACTTCCGAATTTTCCGGAAGTCGTCTTCGAGACGGACGCTCATAGGCAAGCTTTTGAAGGGATACAAGGGTTGGAAATGGAGCCAAACATCTTTCTATGCCACGACATCATACGTGGTTTAGGCTTAACGGAACAGATGCGAACCTTTTTCGCGGATACCGGTATGTCTACTTTGTTTTCTATGCATAAGCTCTCTTACCGGAGTCTCACGCTTGAATTTTTGAGTAGTTTAAATACTTGTATGAATGATGAAAAAGTAGCTTGTTATACTTTCCGTCTTGCCAACACTACACATGTCATACCTGTTGATGATTTTGCTGCCATTTTTGGGTTAGAAATCCCTTCTAGTAGGGATTCTGAGGAGCCAAGAGGGTACAATGTAGGAGTACTTTGGGAGGCCTTGACCGAGAGGGTATTGACCGATTTCCGGCGGAATTCGACTCTCTTAATCCACCACCTCGTGCCCCGTTTTTGGCATAGGATAGTGCCAGGCACCTTCCTCTATCGGCAAGAACCAAACAACCTGACTCAGCTAGACCTCACCCTCTTAGAAACGCAATTGAATGTGCAAGGGACGAGGTAAAACTTCACCTTTCCCCTCATGCATGAAATTTTTAGGAGGTGGAGAAAGTTGGGGAAGACCACCTTAGCTCGTAAACAGACGGTGGTCATAGGGGGTTTGGTAACTTTTTTGGCTAAGCACTTTGAGTCCGACTTCAATAGTGATGGGGCGTATGAGGCTTTATCTGGGGGGACACTTCTAGATGAGACTTCCCTAATCCACTCTAATTGGATTAGGATTGACCGGGCTAAGAGATATCTTTGGGTAATCAAGGATGCCACCCCCTTTTACCTACCTTGTCATAGACTCTCGCCTTTCACACCTAGGGGCGACTCGATGGATAGGCGACCTAGCTACCTGCTACCGGTGACGATGGAAGGTAAAGCCTCTTGTAGTAGCACTAGGGAGGAGGGAGAGTCTCCCTAGGTACCTCGACCCCGACCCAGACCTACACCGAGTCAAAGTGCACCTCATGTAACCCTGCCTGTTCCTCCTTTTCCTTTACCACATCTACAAGCATCGTATCCCCCACCCAGTTTTGTGAATATTCCCCCTACCCCTTTGAGTACCAGCCACCAGGGGTATGTTCACCCCGACCCTACCATCTCCCCCCAAAGTGACTATCTGACCGGTCTCATGCAGAACATGCATTTGAACATGCATGAAGACCGGGTGAACAACTATTATGCCACCTACCCCAACTATTACTTGCTGGCTAACCAAGGGTACATTGACCCGAACGGTTTTTTGCCAAGCTGGGCACAACGTGATTTGTTGTTCCCCAACCATGGAAACCAAGGAGGGGTAGACGTCATGGAGACCGGGGGAGACCACGGGAATCGGGAAGAGAGTGGTGGTAGTGGTGGGCGGGATGAGAATGAGGATGAGATGAAGACCTTCTGAGGAGGATTTGTGTTTTGTTTGATGATAGGAAGAGTTGGAGTGGTGTCTAGGTGGCTTGTTTAGCATCTACCCCCTCCCCTCTAGTGCGTGTTTCCTTTTCTTCTCTCTTTGATTGACTTGAATTGCACCTTTAACATGTAAATTTTTATTGTTGTGTTGGTTGGCCTGGGTAACATTAGAGGCGGGTGTCCATCCCATCGGACACCAATCTTTTGCTCCTCTATGGAAAATCCAAATTGACAAACCACATTCATTGCATTTAGATAATTCTCATGCATCGCGTAGTTGCACTTTTAGGTGCCATTTTTGGACTTTCCCGTGGTAGGTACCCCCATGAGGGGCATTGCATTTATGCACATTACCGCCGCGACGAGACTCCGATATGGCACACCTTGTATTCCTTTTCATCTAGACTTTGTTGTGGGAGGTACCCCCATGAGGGGCATTGCATTTATGCACATTACCACCGCAACGAGACTTTAGATTAGCATATAGTTTAGCTTGCATTCACTTTGATCATGCACTTTGTATTATATCACTTTGCATTTAGTTTTAGGAATATTGATTAGTTCATGCATTTCATATAGAATTAGTTCATTTGCATAATTAACCCTCTTGTATATATTGTTTATATTGTGAATACTTCTCAAAAATCAAAAAACCAAAACCAAGTTTTTATTTTTCAAAATATTTAAAAAACACAAAAACATGTTCTTTTCCTTTTAGAAAACCATTCAAAAATCCAGAAACATGTCTTTCTTTACTTTCACTAATCCCATTTCATACATTGAGGACAATGTATGTTCCTATGTGGGGGATTGGGAATTATTTCGATAATTTGAAAAAAATCCCAAAAACATGTTTTATTTTGCATTTAAAATCATTCAAAAATCCAAAAAAATCGAAAAAGTTTGAAAAATCCTAAAAATTAGCTTGTTTATATCTTAGTTTGTATATATTTGCATTGCTTTTTCTTCTAACTGAAAGTTCATAGACCCTAATTAGACTCCTCTAATTAGTTACTAAATTACTTGTTAATTTAGTGTTTAATAAATATCTATGTAACATGCATGCAAATTAAAATGCATAATAAAAAGTAAGAAGAAATTTCCTTACATTGGGAAATTTCGGTTTATATGGGCACAACAAGAAACACCTTTCTTGTTGTTCTTGTGCTAGAAAGAAATAGATGATCCTCCTTGTAATCTTCAAATTAGAAGACCTCCTTTAAGAAGCACCCAAGATAGAACCCAAACTAATCACTTAGTTTTTGACTAGAAAACTCAAGTGATAAGATGAACTAATATTAGATTTTATTACTACTCTAGTAATAGGAAATATTAGTGTTTGAGAGGTTTTTAGAGAGATGAGGATTTTAGTGAGATGTACATGCAAAATAAGAATGAACAAGTGAGTGGAAAATGAACAACAAAATTGTCCATTTAAGGACACTATGGTCCGGCCAAGAGAGCCCTTGGTGGCCCTTATTTTGCTTAAAATAATCTCATGCAATTACTTTGAGTGTAGTAGTGAATAAGACCATGATCATGTGTCATAAACATGACATGATCACATGATGTAGTGTAATACAAGAAACAACTATCATCATGTTATACACTACCATATTTTCGGCACCCACTAGTGTCATGTGGTCAATTTTGATTTTTGATATTTGTCCCACAAATACTTATAATCATATGTTTAATTATCTTGTATAATTAAGGGTTAATTTGATCATATAACAATTATATGACTCAAATTAATAAATAATATACACTTAACTTTTAAGTGATATTATATCATTATATCAATATATAATGGGTCCCACAATGCCTAGTTAGATTATTTTACAACTCCTTGTAAATATAATTAACTAATCACCTCTACCTCAAAGTATATGCATAACCTAAACTAATTTAATGAGTTAACTATTAATCATTAAATTAAATCTTATTTAATCGTATTAAAATAAGACGTAAAATTTATTCAGTCAATTATCGTATAATTGACTAATAAATTTATCCGGAATGAGTTCGTAACTCACTCTCCAATAAATAACTCTCGTAACTAAACATATATCACATCTATATAGAAAGTTATCTATTAATATGTATCGTATACAAATAATAGATTTTTTCTGTTTGGGTCTCATTCTATGGTGTGGACCGAAAGGGTTCAGTGATTACCGCCTTCATACACAATAACCGTTCTAACTCTCAGTCCAGCTACCGATTATCGTTTACGTTATCAACTACTGCAGTAATCAAAGTACTAGTCCATCCGACACTACTATTCCAAAATGAGATTTATAATATAAATGCACTATTGTGGAGGACACTTGCTCCAACGATCTCCCACTTGTCCGATACAAGTTGTGCATGTAGCCACACTATTGCGGAGGACTCCTACTCCCACAATATCTCCCACTTGTCTCGACAAGTTGTGTGCTACCAATTCTCTTGTCACTTTAGCGTTACATCCTCCCACTCATCGCAAGGTGTCTTTCAGGTCGCACTTGCGATTGGAAAAATAAATTGAGTGGTTTTCTCGATCTGGAGAGTAACTGTCTGACCGGAAAATCTACCTTAGATCTCTTCCGAGCGTGGCCACGCATTTCCAGTCACTACTCCTCGAGTGGCCCGAAGATGTTAATACCCAACGTGGGTGGACAATTCCTGTTGACCCAACTTACACTGTATAATGCCAATCACCATGACCCAGTAGATGCCCATCGGCCTCCTTTCACGGCACGACCTAGGACAAAAACCAAAGTCAATCGGAAAATACACCGACTCAGGTAAATGGTCGCCAGTCTAAAGAATCGACTCATAGGAAGATAATAGAAATCCCCGCCACGACCAGGCTTCAACAATTTTGATAAGGGACTCTATCATGGTCACTGTCCGACAGAGTGTCTCTACAGTCTGTCTATGTAAACGATCAGTCATCTCCATGACTCCATGGTGCTGAACCAACCATCGATCGACTTACAATCTAGTCATTGCGAGACGTCACCTTATGCAACTGACTAGGGACAATTACTAAGTTCATCATGTTCACTTGAATTGGGTTCAACCTTTCTTATAACCAATTCGGATAAAACAAAGTAATAAAATTTAGTCAATACTAAATAAAAGAGCTCATATAAAACTCGAACAATGAATGCAATTATCATATATGTAAATATTGATACAACATTCAAATATTACATATCACATAATCTAGAGGAATTCAGGAACTCGTCTTAATCCCATCGAGACGACGTGACTGTCATGTTTAGCCTTTGTAAGAGGCTTGGTTAGAGGATCAGCGATGTTATCGTCTGTCCCAACCTTACATACATCTATTTCCTTCCTCTCCACGTAATCTCTAATTACATGGTATTTCCTAAGTACATGTCTAGACTTGTTACTAGACTTGGGCTCCTTTGCTTGAAAGATAGCCCCACTGTTATCACAATAAATCGTGATGGGATCTGTGGCAGTAGGGACTACTCCTAGTCCTTCCAAGAACTGCCGAATCCACACAGCTTCCTTTGCAGCCTCTGATGCCGCGAGGTACTCAGCTTCTGTTGTAGAATCCGCAGTCACACTTTGCTTGAAGCTCTTCCAGCAAACGGCTCCTCCATTCAACATAAAGACATAGCCGGATTGGGATTTTAAATCATCCCTATCAGTTTGGAAACTAGCGTCCGTGTAACCCTTTACACGCAACTCAGTCTCTCCTCCAAACACAAAGAACGAATCTTTAGTCCTTTGTAAGTACTTAAGGATGTTCTTTACGGCTATCCAGTGACTCTCACCTGGATTGGCTTGATAACGACTCGTCATGCTCAAAGCATAGGCGACGTCGGGGCGAGTGCACATCATAGCATACATGATTGACCCAACTGCTGAAGCATAAGGGTTCAACTTCATGCGTTCAATCTCCTCGGTGACGGTAGGAGTCTGGGATTTACTCAGAGTGATACCATGACCTATTGGAAGAAAGCCTCTCTTAGAGTCTTTCATTTTGAACCGATCAAGAATCTTATCTATATAAGCTTCTTGACTTAATGCTAGTATCCTCTTGGATCTATCTCTATAGATCCGGATACCCAAAATGCGTTGTGCCTCTCCCAAATCCTTCATCTGGAAAGGTTTCCCAAGCCACTCCTTGGTAGAAGTAAGCATTGGTATGTCATTCCCAATGAGAAGTATGTCATCCACATACAAGATAAGGAAAGTAACTTTGCTCCCACTAAACTTCATGTATAAACATGGTTCCTCGACACTTCGAGTGACTCCATTTTGTTTAATTACATGATCGAAGCGATGATTCCAACTCCTTGATGCTTGCTTAAGACCATAAATGGATCTCTTAAGTTTGCATACCTTCTTAGGGTTGGATTTATCCTCAAAACCTTTAGGTTGTGTCATGTACACTTCCTCTTCTAGAATCCCATTCAAGAAGGCGGTTTTGACATCCATTTGCCAAATTTCATAGTTATAAAATGCGGCAACCGCTAAGAGAATCCTAATGGATCGAAGCATAGCGACTGGGGCAAAAGTTTTGTCATAGTGTAAACCATGAACTTGAGTGAATCCTTTTGCCACCAATCTAGCTTTGTAGATATCATTATGTCCATCTATGCCATTCTTGATCTTGTAGATCCACTTGCACTGAAGAGGTCGCACCTTCTCAGGTAAGTCTACCAAGTCCCATACTTGATTTTCGTACATAGAATCCATTTCCGATTGCATGGCCTCTAGCCAATGCTTGGAGTCGGGACTAGAAACGGCCGACTTGTAGGTTGTGGGTTCATCACTTTCAAAAAGTAATAAATCACCATCTCCCTCGATACATCCGAGTTAACGATCAGGTTGATAACTAATTCTACCTGACCTTCTAGGGACAATAACCGTTTCAGACGAGGAGGGAACGTTTTCCTCCACTTCATTTTTGGTTTGTGGCTCTCGAACTTCGTCAAGTTCGAATTTTCTCCCACTCTGCCTTTTAGAAACGAAATCGCGTTCTAGAAAGACAGCATCACGAGACACAAACACTTTGTCCTCATGACGGTTGTAGAAGTAATATCCACGAGTCTCCTTAGGGTATCCTACAAAATAACATTTGTCGGATCTGGGTGCGAGCTTGTCATTAGACTTCTCATGAACAAACGCTTCGCAACCCCAACTTTTCATAAACGACAAATAAGGAACCTTTCCTTTCCATATCTCATATGGAGTTTTATTGGCCGCTTTAGTCGGGCTACGATTTAGTGAAAATGTTGCGGTTAAGATGGCAAATCCCCAAAACGAGTCAGGAAGTTCTGTAAGGCTCATCATCGACCGAACCATATCTAATAAGTTCGGTTTCTCCTTTCAGACACACCATTTAATTGAGGTGTTCCAGGAGGAGTCCATTGTGATACTATACCACAATCTTTTAGGTGTGAATCAAATTCATAATTTAGATATTCACCACCACGATCGGATCGTAGGGTTTTTATCTTCTTATTCAATTGGTTTTCCACTTCATGTTGAAACTCTTTGAACTTTTCAAAAGCTTCACTCTTATGCCTCATTAAGTAGACGTCTCCATATCTACTCAAATCGTCGGTAAAAGTAATGAAGTACTTGTAACCACCTCTAGCTTGGAGAGTCATTGGGCCACATACATCGGTATGTACAAGGCCTAATACTTAACTTGCTCGTGTCCCTTTTTCCCGTAAATGGAGCACGAGTCATCTTGCCCAAAAGACAAGATTCGCATTCACCATAAGATTCGTAATCAAATGGTTTGAGAAGTTTCGTTGAAACGAGTCTCTTTATGCGTCGTTCGTTTATATGACTTAAACGACAATGCCAAAGGTATGATTGATTAGGTTCACCTAATTTGAGCTTCTTGCTTTCGATATGATATATTTCATTAACATTATCAAGAACATAAATGCCTCCAATAGAGATGGCTTTACCATAAAACACATCATGAAAAGAAAACGAACAACTATTGTTCTTGATTACAAAAGAGAAACCCTCCGCGTCAAGTACGGAAATGGAGATAATGTTCTTAGTCAAGGAGGGTACAAAATAACACTTATTTAAATACAACTCAAGACCACTAGCTAAGGTTAATACATAAGTTCCTACGGAGACGGCGGCAACTCTTGCTCCATTCCCCATTCGTAGGTCCACATCACCCTTGGCTAGTGCTCGCACGTCCTTCCGCCCCTGCAAGTGATTACAAAGGTGAGAACCACATCCAGTATCAAATACCCAAGTGGAAGTGCAAGCATAGTTAATATCTATCATATAGAGAGAAGAGAGGCTTATACCTGACGGTGTCACACATCCGTCCTTCTTATCCTTCAAATACTTGGGACAATTGCGTTTCCAATGTCCCTTGCCTTTACAATAAAAGCATTCGGCGTCGGCGTGCTTCTTACCCTTAGCCTTGGCATTGCTATACATAATAGCTTTGCCCTTTCCTTTTCCTTGCTTCTTAAATTGGGCTTTGGCTTTTCCCTTCCCCTTTTGAACCCCTAGCTTTAAGTTCTTCAATCTCATTGAAAGAACATCCTTTTGCTCACTCCCACTTGCTTCCATATCCCTTTCGACTTGGGTAAGGAGAGCATGGAGCTCGTGAAAGCTCTTATCCATGCCATGCATGTTCTAGTTTGCCCTAGCTTGGGCAAACTTGGGAGGAAGTGAGTGAAGGATGCGGCCAACCGCTAGCTTCTTAGGAATCTTGACCCCTAGACGATCTAGAGTGTCAACATGTTCCACCATCTTAAGCACATGTGGGCCAACCTTTTGGCCCTTTTCTAGCTTGGCTTCAAAAAGCCAAGTCATAGCATTGTATTGGCGAATCTCGGGTGATTGAGAAAAGGCCAATGTCACCCTAGAGAATATATCATATGCTCCAAGGGTGATGTATTGTTGCTTAAGGCTTGAGGACATCGACCAAATCAAGACCATCTTGACGTCGTTTGCTACCTTAAGGTATTCCTCATAGGCGGCTTTGGCCGCATTAGTGGCTCTTGGGCCGGGGTCATTGGGAGGTGCCTCGGTCAAGTAGCGCAAAACGTTATCCGATAACGCCGCGCCCTTGATCGTTTGCTCCCACTCGACGAAATTAGTTCCATCGTCTTTTAAGATGCATTTGTCCATAACGGACCTTAGCCATGAGTCTTTTCCTAGTTGAACGGTGTTGTTATTGTTTGCCATTGCGAATTATGAATAACTACAACAAAATTAGGAAATCTTAACATTCATTGTTTTAATCAATTTTACTTGTATAACCAATTTAAACAAGTCACTCATATAATGACCCCTCACGAAATTATATAAGCGATTCCGAGACCCGCATTTTAGACAAAAGAACATGTTATGCAACTTGTATGTAAAAGACGGTAAGTCAACTTTTGACTAATTCTACTCCTAGAACTCTCGGTCGACGGATTTCAACTAAACCCATCTCCTAGTCCCAAGATAACGCTTATCTTGTTGAGTCCAGCCCAATTTAGGCGTGTGATCGTATCACCCTACTTACCCGAGGTAAAAAGGTCCACGTTGTGGTTGTCCTAATGAACACGGGATTCATAGGTGCTTCAATTGGTAATGCTAAATCTCAATTTCTTTTTAAGTTATTTGAGAGGTCTTGCCAATTTTAGTTATTAATTCCCTATAAGTGAACTAAGTCGGTGAATTTTGAATAACGTTGAATTGACAATCGATAAA
>JAIUZE010045521.1:0-60652 GCA_022085475.1 Heliosperma pusillum | reverse complement strand
CTAAGATCACTAGGATCGGTTGTAAAGCCAAGATTTACTTCAAACTTATCTTCAAAACAATTGACGAAGTTCAAGTACCATTCTTTGTTGTTTCTCAGTTTCATGCTTCTCATAACCACCTACTTTGTCCCCTAAAGTATAAAGAGTTTCAGAAAAAATCACGAAAACTTACTCTACACCAAAAACAATTAATCGTCGATCATTGCAAGATCAATATAGGCCCAACTACTAGTTTCAGGGCTTATAAGGAATATGTTAATGGGTATCAGAATATTGGAGCTTCTTTGACTGATTTTAAGAATTTTGGAAGGGAAATTAAGTGCTTCATAGGGCAGCAAGATGCCCAAATGTTTATCAATCAGCTTCAACAACTTTCTGAAACGAGGGAAGGCTTTTATTATGCCTTTGATGTCGATGCAGACCAATGTTTGTGTCGTGTTTTCTGGGCTGATGCAGAAGCACGTCGTAATTACTCTTTATATGGTGAGGCGGTGACATTTGATCCAACATATTCAACTAATAGGTAGAACCTTCTATTTTCTTATATTCACTGTATATCATCAACAATTATTGCTGATTCACTAATTTAACTACATCAGTGTGGTTTTTTTAAAACATAAATGTGATATTGTTTTCAGTTAGTCATGATATTCTTCCATCCAAACTGTGATATTGTTTTACATACTTAACTGCCAACTATTTTCTCAATTAAATTCTTATTAATTGAACATAAATGCTATCCTGCAAATCTTCTTACTCTTATATTATCCTTTTTCCATTGTTATCCTTTTTGTTGAATATGAATAACATTCTCTTTTCTCTTTTTTTACTTGTACACATCATATATCTTTTGCAGATTTTATATTCAGACTTGTTGTATTTGTGATATTGTTTATGCATAATTGTGATATTGTTAAACATTAAGTGTGATACTGTAATATTTACAAAGTCAAATATTATGAGATTGGTTTGGTTAATTGTAGTACTCTTTCTTTAATAGGTACAACATGATATTTTCTCCTTTCACTGGCGTTGACCATCACAAGAAGTCAGTCACCTTCGGTGCTTCTCTTATGTCTAGGGAGAATGACCTGAATTTTAACTGGATTTTCGAGAAATTCTTAGATGCTATGGGTGGAAAGGAACCTCATTGTTTCTTTACCGATCAATGCCATGCTATGAAGACTGCAGTTCCCGCTGTTTTTAAGACAGCTGCACATCGGCTTTGTATGTGGCACATCATGCAGAAGTTACCTGAAAAGGTAGGCCCAACAGTGGCGAAAGAGACTGATTTTGTAAGCAGATTAAATTCTGTTGTTTGGGATTGTGACCTAGAGCCGTCTGAGTTTGAAGAGAGGTGGTCTGGGGTTATCAGTGAGTTTCAGATGGAAGATAATGGATGGTTGAGCTATATGTTTTCTATTCGTCAACGTTGGATTCCCGCTTATTATCGTGACATTCCTTTAGGTTGTCTTTTAAGAACAACCCAACGGTCTGAGAGTGAAAACAGCTTCTTCAAGCGGTTTGAAAATCCCCGTGGCACCCTCGTCGAGTTTTGGTTGCGCTTCCAGAGCGCTATGGATCAGCAACGATATAGACAAAAGTCTCTTGACAGAGATAGTGACCACTCTCTACCTCAAACCAAAACCCTTCTTCGACTCGAGATTCACGCGTCCACTGTCTACACACACTCACTGTTTTACGATTTTCAGCAGCAGTGTGTCGATTCTTTGCATTCATGTAGTGCCGGAGATTCATCGAGGGATGCCACTACAAGGTTCCTTGATGTTGAGGATTCCATGTTTCGGAAGACGTACACTGTGGCACTTAATCCTACAACTTGGGATGCAAGCTGTTCATGCAAGCTGTTTGAGAGGAAAGGCTACATATGCAAACACATTATATGGATTCTCTCAGGTAAAGGGGTGAAGAAGATACCTGATAAGTATCTTCTTAGTAGATGGACAAAGAATACCAAAAAAATGCCCCTATATGATGTAAATGGGCAGTTGATGGACGACTTTACGGCATCAGATGTGAGCAAGATGCATATTTCAACTGCTTGGTCAGAGTTCTACTCCACCTTGACTCTGTTAAAAGCTCAACCTGCACCTAAAGTAACCGAGCTCATCCATCTGCTTACGACATTTAGACAACAATTGCAGCCGGTGTCGGAAACAATGACAAAACAACAAGAGTTGGAGATGCTCCTGGGGTGTCGGTCTTCAACTGAGTTACATATATTACCACCCGTGGAATCAAAAAATAAAGGCAGTGGGAAGAGGTTGACGTCTAAGAAACAACAGTGCATTGCCAAGGTACAAAAGCCGAAAAGGTTTTGCAATAATTGTAAGCAAATGGCACATCATGATAAGCGTAACTGTCCTCATTCATCCTCTGATCATGCTTCTTCACATCAATCCGCTGATAATGCCTCTGAGGTTAGTTGTTTTCCTCCTATTGTTCCTTTCTAACAATATCACATATCTGGTCTAACAATATCACATATCTGGTCTAACAATATCACATATCTGGTCTAACAATATCACATATCTTGTTTTAACAATATCACATATCTGGTCTAACAATATCACATTTTTGTAGATACTAATTTGTTGTTTTGTTTGTTTTCCTTTTTGCAGATTTCTTCACCCTCGGATGTCCTTTAACAGTACGTAGTACACCATCAATTGAGCAGATTTCTTGTGCAGATTTCTTTACTCTCGGATTTACACTGATACCAATTGAGCAAATTGAGAAACTATATAAACAATTGAGCAAATTTTTGTATTCATTTCTCTTATATAGAGAACTTTTTAATCATTACGATATTGTTGCAAGTTGTCCCCATTGTCCTATGAAGGTAGAATCTTGTTGAATATCACATTTTAATTTTTTCCAAGAATTCTCTCGCTTCTTCTCTTCTATTATTTTCCAGTTAAATATATATCTTTTTTAACAACAACAATATCACACGTTATGAACAACAATATCACATGTTATGAATAACAATATCACTTTTGGTTACACTATATAGCATCTTATATGAGGTATATATGACGTATAGCAGTTTATGAACATAATATTGCGGTTTACATTACACGTTATAAACAAAATCACACGTAATTAGTTACGAACCATTTCTTAAATTGAAGTATACTTTTTTCACAATAACAATATCACATGTTATGACCCACAATATCACACGTTATGGAATTAAAATCAGATATGTGATATGTGATATTGTTAGACCAGATATGTGATATTGTTAGACCAGATATGTGATATTGTTATACCAGAAGTTAAAACAATATCACACTGCATAGAAAACAATATCATAAATGCCAAATCAACTAAACGTTGAGATACAATATTCACCATGTACTTGCTAATTTAGAATATCATTACCAATAACATAGTACATCACAGCTTACTAGGTCTATCAATCTACTTGCTGTCACTACCTTTACCCCTAGCCCTACCACCCCTATGATTTGCAACACTCTTGTACCTTTTCCTAGGAGAGTTGTGAAGTATTGGCATTTCAGTGTCAATCTTTGGGTTCTCCTTCTCAATAGGATTCTCCTTCTCAACAGGATTCTCCTTCTCAACAGGAACATGTGCTTCCTTTCCTTTCTCTTTTCTAGCAGGCCCCTTGATTCTCCTCTTTTCCCTTAGGAGTTTCCACATTCCGTCTTTCCGAGTTTTGAACAGGTTAACATTATGGAGCAAAGCTGTCCTTTTCTCATTTATATCAGCTAAAAGCAAAGACGCTGCAATCTCTCCCCAATAGTATCTCCTAGATACCTTGTGCTCCAAGTCTGCGTCAAATATTTCCCCCTCGTACCGGATCATGTGCATCATTAAGAAATTTCCAGATTCGGTATTGTTTAGCTCTTCAGTTTGCCATTTAAAGCCGACATTGACAATCTCAAAATCAATTATCTCTTCTGCTCTTGGTACCTCCTTATCTTCTAGGTAGTCACTCATGTATGAAGCCTATAAAATAAAAGGAAACTAGTGATTATTCATAACCAACAATCATTAATGTTTCTTCATACGAGAATATAAAATGGGAACAACTTGCAGCAATATCACATATCACATATCTAACAATATCAAATAGTTGGTCTAACAATATCACATAGCGTGTCTAAGAATATCACAATTTTGTGATACTAATTTGCTGTTTTCTTTGTTTATGAAACCAGTGATTATTCATAAACCAACAATCATTAACCACAAAATCAAATGTTAAACCATTTCATATTTATTAAATAAACATACCACTATATCTGCAAGCATGTATACTTTTGATTTCTCCCAGTTTGGATAGATCGTGTTGTCCAGCACTTCAACCATGTCGCATTTGAAATTTATACAAACACAGAAGTAATGGTCTTCCCATACCATGCGTATAAATATAATATCTGCCTCATAGTTTAATGCAACGTTGTTTTTGAACATAAGGTCATCCCAAACTGCAAATATCTTCTGTTTATCATTTCCTTTATCATTTGTCCCTTCCACTTCCTGTTCATTCAAAAAGTGTATAGCAGCCTGTTTCGTGTTTATGACGTCAAACTAGTTTTCAGAATTCTCAAATTGTACATATATAAAATAATATAATAGCTTACCATGTGTTGAATTCCAAAAAAATATTAAACTTGTTGAACACTTTTCTTTGTCTTCAATGTCGTTTAGAATTATTGCCCAACTTTCAATCACATCGGTATTGACATGCACATTTGGCAACAAGGACATTATATCCCCTCTCTTTAGGTACTGCTTTTCACTGAATTGGCCAACAACCTCACTGCTCCAAAAGAAATGTAAGCATTTTCATCAACAATCTTGCAATTAATATTTTTAGTTTTGTGATACTGAGAAACAATATCACGCGTTATTTAAAGAAATATCACACCTTATGCAGAACAATATCACTGATGAAGTAAGTTTAAGCTATACAGTATCACACTTCACCAAGAACAGTATGTTTAATATTTATCAAAGATGCATAGGATCTTACTCTGATGATAAACCATAGTCGTCCAACAAGCAGTAGTCAAGCACTTCTTTTCTCAAAGTCAACATTTTTGAAAGAAGGGCTTGGTTATTCCTCATAAATTTGGAGACAAGGAGTATTTTCTCATTCCCCCGACCACAATCCAAAGTGCTTCCAAGCCCATCTGAGACTCCACGCCTGCTGCTGCCCAAGACACTCGCGGAACCATCTTCTATAATGGCTACAAAATATAACAGTTATATCATGAACTATATCAGAGTTTTCTTAATTAAATTCAGTATATGATAAAAGATTTTGTAGGGGAATCTAACCTTTTATTTTTGAGTTTGGAGTGTGAAAATTCTTTTTCCCACCCTTTACTCCCTTCTTCTTTTTGTTACCTTTTTCCCTCTTTCTCAACAAAGGTTGAATTATTTTAGGCTTCATCTCATTCAGCTGTCTTATTTGCTCAAGGACCACACTCCTACTTTCATTTTTATCACTCAATATTATTGTCGCTGCAACCTCTGCCCTATATAGCTCTCTCTTTTTCCTATTAAAAAGCTCACACTCAAATGGCTCACCAACAAAAAACATCATGTGAAGCATCATGAACAAGCCGCAGTCTACGTTACTCTCATCGGATTGCCAAATAAAGGGCACATTTTGTATATCGAAGTCCTTTACTTGTAGACCATGTTCATGACCTTTGCTAATAAGGAAGTCACCATATGTGTCCACCTACATATTTGTAAAGTAAATCATAATTTAAGTACTTTAACAATATCACATAGCTGGTCTAACAATATCACATAGCTGGTTTAACAATATCACATAGTTGGTCTAACAATATCACATAGATGTTCTAACAATATCACATTTTTGTAGATACTAATTTTCTTTATTAATGAAACACTTACAGCGCAACCAGCCAAGCTTGGGTATGATGATCGCTCAAAATCTTCACGAGTTTTGTTGTCCATATAAAACGCCACCTTCCTCGTGAAGTCAATGCACACGCAGAAAAAATGCTCGTGCAGAAGTAAAGGAATGAATACCTAAGAAAAAACATAGGCAATAAAGTATCATTATTTGGTTCACATACAATATCATCCATTATTTGGAAAGTTATCATGTTAATTATCCATTTCTCTTACCATATCTGCACCCAAATTAAGCGGCTGGTTAAAAAAGGTCGACCATGTATTCCATGCACCATATACTTCTGTCGTATATTTTCCCCTATCAACATCATCTTCACTCATGACATTCAACTTCGTTAGGGGCCCCTGGTTTTGTCATATGGCACATGATAAGTCGCTTTGACAAATTGCTAATTTTTCAGAATGACTAACGAACGGAGTTGATTAAATAAAAAATATGTATTTGAAGTAGACATACCGAGTGTTCAATACCATAGAAGATTCGGATGGGTTGGTTGTTGGCATTTTCTGTCATTTGCAAGTCATTTAGCAATAATGCCCATGCTTCGATGACATTGTGTTCTATCAGTTCTCCGGGCAACAACGACTCAATATCGGATTTTGATATAACATGGTAGGCTCCAAACTGAAAGACAGTATTCCTGTACAATTTTATCAAAAAACTATGATTAGTTTTTGAACAATAATATGAACAAATTTCTATCGAATACTATTATATTTTTAAATACTTACACTCCTTGTATATTATGATCATCAAGGAAGCAATAATCCATGACCTCCTTTCGAAGCTTCAACACATGCTCAAACAAATCCGTATTTTCCAACAAAAATTCGGACACAACAGGGAGTTCCTTATCCGGCATTCCACAGTCCAAAGTACAACCCAAATGGCTAGGCACCACAGCTGCACATTCGGGTATTCTTTTTGAGTGGAACAAATAATCACTGATACATTTTGTTGTAGGAATAACCTCGTTCGCACGAGTGTTCTCCTCATCATTTTGAGCATCTTTTGTTTCTTTATTATTCTCACTCTCATTCCTGTTGTCACCTTTTCTTTCTGGTAAAACCTCGTTCGCACGAGTTGTCTCCGGATGTGTTGTGCCATCATTAAATCCCTTATTTACTTCCCCCTGGACTGAACCCGTTACTCCACCACCAATTTTTGTTATAATCTCGTTCACACGAGCCTCTTCCTCATCAGTTTGTTTCTCATCTTCATTTTTCAAATTTGTACCGTCGTTAACTTCCTCATTCCATTCAGTATCCTTGCCATCTACATCCACATCACTCATAAGATCCTTATCGGTACATCCCCCATATCTTTTATTCAATTCTTTGTACTGGATTTTCAGCATGTCAGTCCAAATGTCAAACGATGGCAAACCTTGTTTGATATTTTTAAGTTCAACAGCCCTCGCTATCAACCCATCCATAAATGCATGATAGTCAGGGTCTCTAAGGAAAGTCTGTGTTTGAGACATTCGAATATCTTCTTTAGCTGAAGTATCTTCTTTGGTATTATCATTCTCTTCCTCAGCATTGACGTCTTCATTCTCACCACCTTTTCCAGACGTACCCTCTTCATGCACTGTATGTTTTTGTTTCAAATTGCTAATCTTCTTCATGTTATCTACGTATCTAGAATAGAACAGTTCATTGTCCCTCTTCATACGTAGATAAAGTTCATGAGCACGCTGTCAAATGACAAAATAAACATGTCAAAGCCACACAATATCACACTCCTGCTTTAACAATATCACAACATACTTTAAACAGTATCAGAACCTACTAAAAACAATATCACTTACTGTAAAAACAATATCACATAAATCTATCTTAATTTTCATGCAAGGAAGCTTACATTAATTGATCTTGCTTTGATCTGTTCATCAATTTCAACACCATTAGGCAGCTTGACCATCAAGTAGCCATCTTTTTCTTCACATTCATCATCTTCCTCTTGATTTGAATTTTGTGAAAGTTCCACTGACTCTGATGTTACTGAACAAACAAAATATGGCACAGCTTATAAGAGGTATTTCCATTTCTTAAACTTAAGTATAGTTTTTCACAATAACAATATCACACATCATGGAAAACAATATCACGCGTTATGAATAACAATATCACTTTTTATATACACTTTTGTATAGTAGATATCAAAGAATATTTTCTATGATATTCGAAATTACATAGTAATAAATAAACATGCATATTTAGGTTACCTTGTTGGTTCCGACTAATGGGGTACTCAATCTTCGAGATTGGCGCACTTCCTAATCGTCCAGTCTTCTTCTCATCACCCACCCTTTTCAACAAGTCCTTATCATTCCAATGCTTGATAAGGGGTAGGGTGTGTGCCAAAACATTCCCTCTGAAATCAAACCGATGGAAATAGGCCAGCATAACAACCAGTATACACCCGCTGATTAACGCCTTTCCACCTTGTTTGCACACCCTAATAGATCTGACCATCTCCCTGAAAACATAGTCACACCAATCGTACTTGGGGATGCTCTCAACATTCTGCACAGCCTTC
The DNA here is from genome assembly GCA_022085475.1 of Heliosperma pusillum. Taxonomy (NCBI): domain Eukaryota; kingdom Viridiplantae; phylum Streptophyta; class Magnoliopsida; order Caryophyllales; family Caryophyllaceae; genus Heliosperma; species Heliosperma pusillum. The sequence goes on along the minus strand of JAIUZE010045521.1, from coordinate 52,161 downwards.
ACCAACTTCAAATCAAGTGTTTTATTTGAAGTCGGTGCTAAGAAAACGGACAAGCTAAACATCACAAACAGTCGCCTGAACTCATCTCCATGCTCCTTGCACTGCTTTAGTCTTTCAAAGACCCTACTTACCAAAATTGGATCGGATGTACACTTTACATCAAACTTTAACCTCCATTCATTTTTCAGTTTGGTGTCCGTCACAGCAACCGTGTTACCTGTTTGCGCAAGCACTACCTGCTTTCCTCCTCTAGGTAGCTGAAAGATGTCATAGACATCATCTTTCGTCAAAAGAAACTCCATCTTCTTTGTTCTAAACATGTCGCATGTATGGTCGAAGGCCTTTAAAATCAAATGCATAATTCCATGTGGAATTTTAGTCACTTTTAGATGCAACAAGCCTCCAAATCCTATTTCAATAACAGCTTTCTTTTGGCCATCAGTAAGTCCGTCAATCAACTCAACCAACTGCCCCGGCCTACACTTCGTTTGAATTGGTTTTGCTTTTTTATTTTTCAACTCAGGCTGCTCTATAATTTCTCTCTTTCAGCAGAGTCATTTTCTTTTCATCTTTGCTATTCTTTTTTTTGGCAGACTTCAACTTCTTAGCTGGTGTTTCCTCCACTTCCTCATTATTTACTGGTTGTGGTTTCTTCCTCTTTTGTTTAGTAAAAATTGCCGTCTGCATTACTTTTAATGTTTCCTCACCATCATCCTTCCTTTTGATAGGCTCCTCTGTGGGTGCAATTATCAACTTCATGTTGTTTGATAATTAATAACTGCATTAAAAGTAACAAACTATTAAATCACAATATACAAACAACACATTTCTATCAATCAATATCATAGTATAATAAAAGTGTATATAAAAGTGATATTGTTGTTCATAATCTGTGATATTGTTTTTCATAATGTGTGATATTGTTATTGTGAAAAAAATATACTTAAGTTTAAGAAATGGAAATACTTCATTTAAGCTGTGCAATATCACATTTATGTAAAAATCAACATAGAAAACAATATCACACTGCATAGAAAACAATATCACTTTGTATACAAAACAATATCATAAATGCAAATCAACTAAACGCTGAGATACAATATTCACCATGTAACTAAGAGCCAAAGAGGAAGAAACTTATACAACAACAATATCACATTTATACATCAACAATATCACATTTATACAACAACAATATCACGTTTATACAAAAGCAATATCCAGAATTAAACTCTAATTTCCAGAATTATGCAATTACAAACCCTAATTTATTCAATTAAACCTAATTTATGAAATTAAATCTAGTTTTTCTTCAATTCGTCGAATTAAATCGAAAAACCTAATTAATTCTTACGAAAATCTTCAAAATCACTATATAAACATCATTTTCGCAAAAAAATCAGCATTAATGAAACGATTTAGACCAAATTTCTACTAGGTTTCACTATATTGACGAAATATGGACGAAATCACCAAAATTCACTATAATAATTAACGAAAATCGATTATAATTGGAAAAAAACAGAGAAAAACACTAAAATAGAACTTACCTCAACGATTATGATCACAAATTGGTGAATGAAGTTGAGTTCTAGTAGAAATGCAGTTGATTCTTGTAGAAATGCAGTTGAAATTTTAGTAGAAATGCGCGAATATGGATGGTTTTTTGGGTTTTGAAATTGAAGAGAGAGAAAGGGGTTTTGGGGTGTGCGTATAATAGAATTTTGTTATTTCAGTTGAAATTTTGTTATTTTGTTATTTTAGTGCCACGTGTCATCATATAATTAGGACTCATGGACTCAAATATTTAGGTGGACTCACCGGATCCCACCTCTATATATATATATATATATATATATATATATAGGGTCAGGATCCGGTGAGAACCACTAATATAATGAGAACCATGAGAACTCTCACTAAATCTCCACCAAATCTTGTTTCGAATGTTTTGATGGATCATTTACAATTTGTTTAGTATAGTCAATCAAAATATTTGCAGTAAGTAAACAAAATTTATTGATTATATTAAACAATATGTACTTAATGTAAATAAATTCAAGTAGACAAACTAAAACTACTCTAAATGCATGAAAACGAGCACTAGGTGCATGAAAATTGTTACATGCATGAAAATAATTAGTAGGTGCATGAAAATAACTAGCTCTAGATCCATGAAAACGAGTACTAGGTGCATGAAAATTGTTAGATACATGAAACTGAGTACTAGGTGCATTAAAAAGAGTAAAATCTATTTCGACTCGATTTCCGTCAGAAGCTTAATAATTTTCGGCCAAGAAATATGTTATCGAGCCATAATATTCTATGCCGAATCCAAATATTTCGTTAGTTTTAAAAAATAAATTTAGCAAGGCGGAGTTCTCACGGTTCTCATTATCTTAGTAGTTCTCACCGGATCCCAATTCTATATATATATATATATATATATATATATATATATATATATATATATATATATATATATATATATATAAATCAGCAGCAGCAAAATGATATATACAACCAAAATGATCTCCTTCAGAGCAATTCATACTTACAATTTGCTCTAATGACTTCTACAAATTAAAGTTCCCTATCTGCTTCCAAAATAATCTAAGTTTCATTTATTCTTTAATGTTCAAGGACGTATTTGCCCCACAAGTCCCTTACCTCGTCTATATGGTGCTTTTGTACTCAGGGACATGTGGCGTGTTGATTGCATACTGCGGATAAAACAAATAAAAGACATCGATCAGTAGGGTAACAACAGTATAGGCATACATAACAACATCGATCATATATAGCAGCAAAGATATCAGCTCTAATGAAAAAAAGTATTAATAGCTACATTAAACTACTAACTCTTTCTGGAATGATGATATATCTTCGCCTAATAATCTCCAACATGAAACGACAAACGTAGTATCCACATTGTATGCTATCCGGCTGTTTAGGGACCTATTATTACATAAAAAACGAAGAGACGAGAAGGCAATTACCAATTAGTTTAATGCGTAATTAAAAAAGACAGATGTATATGCGTAATTAGTTTAATGCACTTAATTATTAAGGTATTGTATTTGCGCACGTACCCCTGTTATCGTAGTAAAAGTAGGGCCATCATCAGAATCTTCCGTCGGTTGATCGTCGTTTGCTCTTTTCTTCTCAAAGGCCCTTTAAAAAAGGAAAGAGGCAGAAAGTCACATAAACTTACTTAATAATAATAATTGAAACTTAATATTATGTGCCAAATCAGTATTATAAACTTACTTAATAATCAACTTCTTAAAGGTCTCGGATGGTTGTTTATGCAAAGAGTCCAACCAAAAGACTTTCTTCTTGGTCGGATTGATCGCTGCTAGCACCCAATGTCTCCTAGATCGAGAGACACATCATTATTAACAAGCACAACATGCATCATAACCAAACATATAAAAATGCAATTGTATTTGGAATCGTAATATTAATTATATATTACCCGACTTCATTATAAGGGGCAAGAATGAGCTTTTTGTTTTTCGCCAATTCCGCAGCAATATAATCTATACGTTCTTCATACAAAATCATCCCGATATGCATAGATAAAAGATTTGGGCACAGGAATCCGTATAGATCAAGTGGATTCTTGGTCTCGGGGATCACAACCGATTTCAAGTACCTACATGACGGTTTTAATTCCGATATTAAAAACACTATATCTTAGTCAGAATATTAGAATATTGCATGATTTAATTTATTAAGAAACTTACTTCATCCAAACATATAGGTGTTGGACATCAATCTCGTCAAGGCCAGCCCAAATGGCTAGAATTTTCCATGACAGAATTGCTTGACGTTCTACCCCTACAATATCATCCTCGAGCGGAATAGTTATTAATTGCTCGCTTGCTATGCGATCACCAACCTCCTTATAAAGGTCCATCATCGTCATGGTTCGTACTTTTTCCATGTAAACGTTCCCATCATATTTAGTACGAGATAGACTCCTGACCTCTTTCAGCTCGGGGAAATGATGCGGTTTTCCTTTTGTGCTACCTGTCACAACATCCTACATGTGGCTAACTAAATTAAGTTGCTCTTTCAATGATGAGGCAATAGTAGAACTTAAAATATCAAGAGAGTTAATTAAATACCTCATCAAGTTGTTGTTTTGACGAGGTAGTAGAAAGATTGTCTATCGAGTTAGACTTATCCATGTTTTTTGTTACCTACAAAACAAAAATATAACATATAAATTTCACTAATTATGTAGGTGATGAACAAAGACAAAAGGCTGGTTAAATTAGATGTATTTTTCTAACCCCGACTATATTCTGTTGAGTTTTACGCTCACGAGCCAGGTAAATGTGGCTATTAGGCCATTGGACAAAACACTGAACCGCATCTGCCAGAATTTGAAGGTCGTCACGGACTGGGACGCGCAGTTTACGGGTTTCACAGCCCTTCATGGCTTGCTCTATCTCCACTTTTGTATGATTCGGCAAGAGTGGTACGCCATGAACCAAGATGGTTTCCGCTGATTTCTTGGGCATTATGTATATGAAACCCCGGGCAACACGAACCACATCCTTGGATGAAGGGTCGGTGAGAAGAACTACCCGCTTTTTTGTGGCCTGAAGAATACACATTATTAACTAAATACCAAAATATAATAGATATCATAAATGATCTATATTGAGTATATAATGTAAAGTTAGTTACAAGTATAGAAGGCTGGTATAGAAGGTGAATTGTTACAAGCTCTCTATTGATGAAGGTGAATATAGAAGGTGAATTGTTACAAGCTCTCTAGTATTCTTATGATCTAAACCTCTTCTTATATCATCTTCATACTAACTTCTTATAATCTACATACCTTCTCAGTCGGCTCCTCAAGTTGCGTCCCCTTTTCAGAGTCATTTACCTTATAAAATTAATTAACCAATCAAAGGCATGCCTGCTGGAAAGAACAAATGCAGAGGTTCAAAATGGTTAAACCATATTTACCTTATCGGCTTGAGGTATCAAAACCTCAGCAGCATTAGGTACCTCACCCGTCTCCTCAAGTTGCGTCCCCTTTTCAGACTCATTTACCTAATAAAATTAACCAATCAAAGGCATGGCTGCTGGAAAGAACAAATGCAGAAAAAAAAAAAAAAGTCATATTTACCTTATCGGTTTGAGGTATTAAAACCTCAGCAGCACTAGGTACCTCACCCGTCTTCTCAACCGTCTCCTCATGTATTGGCAAGGTAGTAGTGTCTGCCTCTTGACCAATCTGTTGCACTACCTCACCCTTTTTAATGACATCCTCCATCATCTTCAATTCTTCTTCGGAAGGCTTGCCTCCAGAATTCATTTTTAGTATCACGGAGGCCAATAACTGAACCTGCACGCCCAACATGTAGAATCAGCATTTTGTTAAAACAATAACATGTGAATTTTAAATGACAATAACAAATGGTACCATGTCAGCCTTCCCCTTATTTTTCTTCTTCTTTTTCGGGCTAGTTGTCCCATAATATTTCGTGACTCCGACATGTAATGGGACGCCCCTCAATCGACCTGGATGCTCGGGTCGGCCGATCGCTCTAGCAAGAACGTCGTCACGACCACTCGGAGTGAATTTCCCTTCCGCAACCTCCTTCAGAACATTCTCCTATAATATATTAAATAAACTTAATTTTATTTTTGTTACTAAAATAAATAGATAGTCAGACATACAAGAATTGAACAATAAAGTTATTAAAAACCCGTCTTAATAAAATAATACTTACTATGTTGGCCAAGAGTTCCTGATCATATTCGTTACATGTTCGGGATCCTTTAGGCGTGTGCCCTTCTTTATAAGTTACGTGCCGATTCAAGTCGGTCACTCCCTTTGACACCTACACATTAACTCAAAAATAATATATGTATACATGTATATCAAGTCCAAGTATGATTAAAAAAATCTAATATATAGATGCTACTTACGAGATTGTCTTCTATCAATCTGTAACCGCCTTGAGAACCATAATATACCCCCCGCTTCTGAGAAACGTTAGCACGATTTCTGGCGCTAACGGCCTTCAAATCATATAAAATCGCAAGTAGATGAGATAATTAGAAAATTATTGATACAAGTAGAGTTTTAGAAAAATGTAAACATATGACATGGATACTTAATCTGAAACTTTTCAGTAGCTCGTTTCGCCTTATAATTATCCCATTGTTGCTGAGTGATGTTGGGGTACTTTGTCGGTGGGCTCTTATGCATCTCCCCCGTCTCCTTGTCGACATACAAGTGTAATTTGGCAAGGTCACATCTCCACTGCCTTAAGACTGCCGCTGCCTTATGTAATAGATACTTATCATGGGAGTCGGGAATATCGAAAGCTTCCTGCATCATCATCATATATACTAATAAGCGGCTGTCTAATATCATACCTTTATACAAACCTTTATACGGCTTCCTGCCTTATGTAATAGTAACTTCTGCAAAATAAAATGGTGTTTAGCTAAAGAAATTATCATACCTTTATACGGGTCAAGAGTAACTTCTGCAATACAGGATTTATATTCCTGAAATCATCTAAATCAATAGGCGCAAACTGGTTGGTTGTAACCCCAATCCAAGTGGATAAATGGCCAGCATTTGGACTAGTAGGAACACCTTTCACACTCCATTTTATAGGCAGCGGCTGTTTTGCTGTTATAGCTGCAAGGGCTGCAGGGCACTTCGAAGCACCCCTCTCACCAGGCTTATCCCCTTTATCATTGTTTTCTACTCTTTTCCGTTTTTCACCCATGATTATCCTAAAACCCTAAGACCTTCAAAAGAAATGAAATAGTAACGGAACAGAGTCATGCATGCAGCGATTCTAAAACCCTAAGACCTTAAAAGGAATAAAATAGTAACTAAACAAATAAAGAGTCATGCAGAGATTCTAAAACTCTAAAAACTTAGAAAAGAATGAAATTAGATGATAAAGAGAACGATAAATAGAAAATGAAAACAAAAAGATGAACTTCAATCTTAAAACCCTAAAGACGAAACACAAAAATTACCTGATAATGAAAATGAAAACAAGATTATGATAAAGAGAACGAGCAGGATGATGATCAAGAGAACGAGGAGGATAACGATGATAATAAACAAAAAGATTTGTGTTGTAAACGAGGATGATGATGATAATGTGGGAAATAACTGTTTACATCCCCTTAAAATTTAGGATTCTAACAAAATTATATAATATGAATTGCGAGTCATAAATATGAAAACAATATAAATATAGAGAAAACGAATTAAACCTTTGGTCCTAGCAAAATCGGCCTAAGAACAGATATCAAAGTAGATATCCTCCTAATTGTCTCACCCAAGATAGATCGAGATATGCCCTTCTCCTTTGCTAGAAAGATGATTAAAAGTTACTGTTAACTTTTTGGGGTTTAGTGTTTTATGTGATAGAGGCACAAGTGAGAAAGTAGAATTAGGTTTTTAATTTTTTCTCCTTCTCTTGCTTGATCTCACGGCACTTCTAGGTCATATATGAGGAGATTTAGTCTCCTCAAATAACTACCCATTGACCGGAAAAACCTGAGTGTATCTGGACACTTTTCCGGTCATTTTAGCTTCTAATATAATGTAATACATTATAATCGTCATTAGTCAAAGACCGACATTATAATACATCATTAATTATAAATATCCGTATATTTATAATTTTCCAATTAATTATAACGGTTTATGTTTAATTAGCTTACATTATATACAACAATTAAATATAACCTTTTATATTCAATTTACGAATTACACTTAATTCGTCTCAGCTAACTTTATTTAATCATTATTAAATAATTGTCTCATCATCACATTGACTAACCTTTTAGTCAAATACACTGACTAACCTTTTAGTCATAAAATAAGTGTGACTTTTAGGGATCAGTTGATCACCGCCATCTGTATGACGATAACGTCAAACTTATCTAGGAAGCCAACCGTTATCGATAAACGTTAACCAACTGATTACAATACAAAGTATACCCTGTGAACCTATAGAGATTTAATTATGTTATTGCACTAACTGTGGAGGACACTGGCTCCAACAATCTCCCACTTGTCCGTACAAGTGTATGTGCGATAACCGATTCTCATATCCATATTAAATTTCTCCCACTCAATGTAAACCAATTTGCAAAGTCCGTATTCACAAAGGTCGTAGTTTACAAGTGATCAGTATCAAGGGTGGTTTCCCCGACTAGAGAGTAACTTAACTGATAAACGAATCTTTATTCGAGCATGGCCATGCATTTCAGTTACAGCCTCCTCGGAGTGGCCCCTGAGAAATATCAATATCCTGATGATAGGTTGGATAATGTTCTTCAACTCGTAATCTTGCAGATACCAGCGCAGGTATTAAATGACCAGTGAAAATCTTACTTAGCCTCATCTGTTAACGTCGACCAGAGCAAGAAATCCACGTCACCCAAAAACTGCCTTTATCTCAAGAGACAGTCGATAGTCAAAAGAATCGACTCTAGGAACACTATGGATGTCCTATCCACGATCTGGCACCTAATGTTCCGAAACATTTAGGACTCCATAACGTCGTCACAAAATGTCCTGCGCAGTATCATTATAACCCGCTTCTGTGATCGATCAGTCAACAGTTTGACTTATGGCTCGTTGAACCCACCACCAATCGACGTCACAAAATAATTGCCAGAGTTATCAGCTCATGTAGGCGATTATGGACCAAAACAAAATATAATGTAATTCAGTTCACTTTGTGGTGTTCAATGTTGTCAGTACAACCCACATGAAAAACAAAATATAAAACAAAACGATGATTTCATAGATAGTTTTTATGAAAAAGATACATGTGTCTAATCCATATAAAACAACTAATACAACTCAGGAACACGCTTAATTCCCATGGAAATAACGTGCCCTTCATGCTTATCATATCTTAACGGTTTAGTGAGAGGATCTGCACCGTTATCATCCGTAGCAATCTTGTCTATCACTATCTCCCTTTGCTCCACGTAATCTCGGATCATGTGAGCCTTCCGTAACCGGGTCTCCGAACTAGGAAACTACGGTTAGTCCCTGTAAGAAACGACGCATCCAATAAGCTTCCTGTAAGAATAGGAAATACGGTTAGTCCCTGTCGACTGACGGTTAGATCCGTAGCCTGGAGATGGCACCACTATTATCACAATAGATGGTAATCGGGTCATCCGAACTAGGAACTACGGTTAGTCCCTGTAAGAACTGACGCATCCATATAGCTTCCTTCGCAGCCTCTGAAGCGGCATATTACTCGGACTCAGTCGTAGAATCTGCTATAACATTTTGTTTGGAGCTTTTCCAGCTGACCGCGCGCGCCATTAAGATTAACCACTAATCCAGACTATATTTCGAGTTAATCCTCGACCTTATGGAATCTACATCTGCGTAACCTGGTTGTGCCGCATGCTCAGTGTCACCTCCATAAAGTCAATACCCATCCTTAGTACCTCCGTAGGGTACTTAAGGATATTCTTAACCTACCAGTGTGTTTCACCTGGATTGCCTTGGTAACGACTCGTCATACTCAATGCATATGCCACGTCTGGACGTGTGCATATCATGGCATACATGATCGATCCTAGAGCTGATGCATAAGGAATCCGACTCATGCGCTCGACCTCTTCCGATGTCTTTGGTGCCTGAGCTTTACTCAAATACATCCCAGAGACCATTGGAAGGTTCCCCTTCTTGGAGTTGGTCATGCTGAACCTCTCAAGAATCTTATCTATATAAGACTCCTGACTGAGGGATAACATCCGTCGTGATCTATCTCTGTAGATACGGATCCCCAAAATTCTTTGTGCTTTGCCCAGATCTTTCATCTGGAAATGGTTCTTTAACCAAACTTTTACCGAAGTTAAGAGAGGTATGTCATTCCCAATCAAGAGTATGTCATCAACATACAATATTATGAAGACAATCTTGCTCCCACTCGACTTGATATATAAGCATGGTTCCTCGACCGATCGAGTAAATCCATTCTCTTTTATCACCTGGTCGAAACGATGATTCCAACTCCGAGAAGCTTGCTTAAGTCCATAAATGGAACGCTTAAGCTTGCATACCTTCTTAGGATTTTTAGGATCAATGAAACCTTCGGGTTGTACCATGTACAACTCCTCCTCCAAATAACCGTTTAAGAAGGCGGTTTTCACATCCATTTGCCAAATTTCATAGTCATGAAAAGCGGCAATCGCTAAGATTATCCGAATGGAACGCAACATAACTACGGGTGCAAAAATTTCATCACAGTGCAATCCTTGCACTTGAGTGAAACCTTTTGCCACTAGTCGTGCCTTGTATGTATCTGGTTGTCCTTCTACAGAATGCTTTATTTTATAAAGCCATTTGCACTGAAGAGGCCAAACCTTATCAGGTAAGTCAACCAGATCCCATACGTCATTCTCATACATGGAGTCCATCTCGGATTGCATGGCTTCAAGCCATAGCTTAGAGTCGGAACAGGTCATGGCACCTTTATAGGTAGCGGGTTCGTTACTCTCTAGGAGTAAAACGTCATCTCTCCCATTCTCCTCGACCATACCAATGTATTTGTCTGGAGGAATGGAGACTCTACCCGACCTCCTGGATTCCTCAGGAATATTTACCGCAGCCGATGATGAAGGAACAGTTTCCTCCATTGGTTGCTCGGTTGTTGGTTCTTGAACCTCCGACAGATCGAAGGTTCTATCACTCGTCTTGTTCTCGAGAAATTCTTTCTCTAGAAACTTCGCACTAGCCGCAACAAAACCACGTTGTTCGGTAGGCGAATAAAAGTAATGACCAAACATTCCTTTTGGATAACCAATAAAGTATGTCTTGACCGATCGTGGGCCGAGCTTATCGTCAGGTCTCCATTTGACATAAGCCTCGCAACCCCAAACCCGAATAAAGGACAAGTTAGGGACCGTTCCCTTCCATAATTCATATGGAGTCTTGTCTACAACTTTAGACCGACTTCGGTTAAGTATTAGAGCAGCAGACAATAGAGCATATCCCCATAATGAGTCAGGCACAACCGTGTGACTCATCATGGATCGAATCATATCAAGCAATGTTCGATTTCTCCGTTCGGACACACCATTCAATTGTGGTGTTCCAGGTGGAGTTAACTGTAGTACTACACCACAGTCTTTAAGGTGTTGATCAAACTCATTCGAAAGATATTCGCCACCACGATCTGAACGTAGTTCTTTAATCTTTCTATCCAGCTGGTTTTCAACCTTATTCTGGAATTCCTTGAACTTGTCAAAGGACTCACTTTTTTGCTTCATTAAGTAGACATAACCATATCTACTCAAATCGTCCGTGAAAGTGATAAAATACCTATAGCCATCTCTAGCGTTGATTGACATAGGTCCACACACATCAGTATGTATGAGTCCTAATAGATCAGCAGCGCGCATTCCAACACCTTTGAAGGAAATTCGAGTCATTTTGCCTATGAGACATGATTCAGACGTGCCAAAAGATTCATAGTCAAATAGGGAGATATCCCATTATCAATGAGCTTTTGTTCACCGCGTGTGTTTTCATTTATTTGTCCCCAATACGGCCATCCCATAATAGGTTTTGATCTTTGTCACCAACCTTTGCTTTCTTATTACTCACATGCATTATATCTGTGGTTTGATCTAAAACATATATTCCATTCATGGAAACAGCTTTACCATAAATCATATCGTTTAAAGAGAAAATACAGCTATTATCCTTTATTACAAACGAAAATCCGTCCTTATCAAGTACGGAAACTGAAATAATGTTTTTCGACAAACTGGGTACATAGTAACAATTATTCAGCAATAACTCAAAACCACTAGGGAGTTGGATTACATATGTCCCCACTGAAACGGCAGCAACTCTAGCTTCATTCCCCACCCGCAGGTCCACATCACCCTTTGCGAGAGTTGTGATGCTTCTTAGGCCGTGCAAATGATTACACAGATGAGAACCACAACCAGTATCTAGTACCCAAGTTCTGAAACTTGCATGGTTAATCTCAATCATATGAATAAAAGATGACGTACCAACAGGAGTAACGCGGCCTGATTTTACGTCTTCAGCATACACGGGACAGTTCCGCCTCCAATGCCCAGTCTTGTGGCAATGGTGGCACTCCACGTATTCTTTGCTCTTTGTCTTGCCTTGTAAACTACCGCTAGTCTCACCAGGCCCACTCTTTACCTTTCTTGGCTTTTTGAACTTTGGCTTCCCTACAGCTAGGTCAGCTTGAGCCTTGCCCTTACCCCTACCCTTGTTGTTAATCATGAGAACGTCCTGTTTCATGCTCCCACTCAATTTCAGATCACTCTTGGTCTGTACGAGAAGTGAGTGGAGCTGATGAAGACTTTTCTTCATGTCATTCATATAGTAATTTGCCCTGAAAAGGGCAAAACCATCATGAAGTGAATGAAGCAGTCGATAAATAATGATCGTCTCATTGATTTTACAACCAAGAGCCTCCAGCTTCTCGACATTCTCGATCATAGCAAGAATGTGTGGGCTAACCGCTTGGCCCTTCTGGAGTTTCGCTTCAAAGAAGCGACAGGTATACTCATAGCTAACGATCCTCGGAGCTTTCGAGAACTCGTTAGAGAGAGTGGTGAAAATCTTGTTTGCACCCTGGGCTATGAATCGCCTCTGCAAATTGGATTCCATTGAAAAGATGAGTACGTTCTTTATCGCACCCGCCTCCATAACGAAATCACTATAAGCAAGTGATTCATTGACTCCTGCATTGGGGCCTGGGTTAGTCGGTAGTGGCTCAGTCAAGTACTTGAGCTTACCGTCAGCAATGGCAGCATTCCGTAATGCCGCCTCCCAGTCCGCAAAGTTTGACCCATCATTCTTCAGTCGCGTGGACTGATTCATGTTGTCCATAAAGATCTTTAGCCAGGACTCGCGAGCGAGTGTAGCACTTGGCATTGGGTCGTCTGTACGTCCAGCCATTTGTTATTTTAAGCAGTTATATCTTTATATAACGGATTCAAGAAACTGTGAAAAGAAAAAAAATTATGATAAGTTTCATCGTTTTAAAATTAAGTCTTAATGCAAAAACTGTTTAATGCGATGACTCATGCATTTATACAATTGACCTCCCTCAAGAATTATATAAATGATCCCAAGACTCAATTTCTGTAAATTGATAAGCCAACCTCTTGGCTAATTCTACCTTTAGAATTCTCGGTCGATAAATTTCTGTAAATTCTATCTTTTAGTCCATTATAATCCCGAGATATTACTCGGACTACAATGTTGAGGTAAAATAGGTCAACACTCACTACTTACCCAACGTAGAAGGGGTCATATTATGACTTCCGACGAAGAAGGGGTTCATAGTAGTTTTTCCTATAAAGACTAATCTCAATTTTCATTTTAGAGGAAGATCCCATCATCTTAAATTTAATTCATTTTTAAGTGAACAAATTTCTAGCATTTCGTGAATGATTTAGACTAAGGTGATGGCCCTATGAACGAGTGACATCTGTATGTCTAAGATGAAAATTCAAAATATATGAATCATTTTTCATGCAATTTAGGTGGTTTGGTTTAGGCGGAATATGATGCAATTATTTAACATGTGAATGAAAAGCAAAAGAACGAAAAAATACGTAAACTATTACAACGGTCCTAGTGTGGCCTATCTACCAAAATGAACAGTAAATACAAGTTTGGAATCCATCCTTATGGACCCGAGAAGCTTGACTTTGTCTCATCTTGGTCCATGTAGCGGGAGTGAGCATCCGATCTCCGTCTCTAGTCTTCTTAAAATTACATTTAAAAATTACAAAATAAACCTATTTACATTCTAATTCCAAAACATAATTAAAAGAAAAATAAAAGGAGATTCGAGATCTCAAAATTATATCCAAACCATGTTTCATCATTACGAAAACATGATTAACTAAGGCCACACTAGGTTTTACATTTTTCTACCAATTGCAAAAAAAACGTAAATCAAACCATTCATTCATTCATTCATTCGACAAAAATAAAATGCATCAACTATATAAATTAATACTACAAAACATAATTCATTAATTATGTTGATTAATTATTCAAACCACCATTTTATACGATCAAAATTATGTGACAATTCCTTAATTGCCCACAACAATTTTAATCTTTCATAATCCATTTTATTTTAAACCTTTTTAAAATAATCGGGTATCATTATTGTGAACCTTTTCACAATAACAAACAAACAAACATTATCTTTATAATGCCATAAAAAAAAAACAAATTTTTTTTTTTCTTACTGATCACTGTTCACGTGAACCGTACCATTACCAAAATTTTTTTTTTTTATTTTCCACGGTTTAATCAAAAAAACCGAAACAACAACATTAAAAAAAAAAAAATACAGCAGCACAGCAAAAAATAAAACAGGAAAAAAATTTTTTTTTTTTTAAATGAACAGTTGCCGCACGTACAAAATTTGGTGTTGTCAATATTGCTAGATCGGTACAAAATTCAATGTCTAATCGTTATTAGATATTGATTCAAACTAGATTATTCAATTTAACCTTTTAAAATGAACATCTAAATCATGATTAAATCGATAATCCATATATTCATTTAATCACAATCGCTTTGAACATCATTAAAATTGAATCATTATACATAAAATTATCAATTTAAAATAATGAGGCCGAAAACAATAGCAACATCAAAAACAAAACAATTCCATCTTATTTTAATTTAATCCTTATCAAATTAAAACAAGTACAAATTTATTATATTGAATTTTAACCTTTTAAAATAACAATATCAATAAATCAACAATGGAAAAACAAAACCCTAAAAAAAATTGAATCAATCGGCCAAAAAAAAAACTGCCGAAACCCTAAAAATTTTTTTTCGGTTTTATCAAAAAAAATTTTCTCTCAAATTTATATTTCATAAAAATGAAAAACATATAATATAATTTTGTAGCATTAAGCTCTGATACCACTTGTGGGAAATAACTGTTTACATCCCCCTAATATTTAGGATTATAACAAAATTATATAATATGAATTGCGAGTCATAAATATGAAAACAATGTAAATATAGAGAAAACGAATTAAACCTTTGGTCCTAGCAAAATCGGCCTAAGAATAGATATCAAAGTAGATATCCTCCTAATTGTCTCACCCAAGATAGATCGAGATATGCCCTTCTCCTTTGCTAGAAAGATGATTAAAAGTTACTATTAACTTTTTAGGTTTTTGTGTTTAGTGTGTGATGGAGGCACAAGTGAGAGAATAGAATTAGGTTAGAATTATTTTTCTCGTCTTACTTTATCTCACGGCACTACTAGGTCATATATGAGGAGATTTAGTCTCCTCAAATAACTACCCATTGACCGGAAAAAACCCGAGTGTATCTGGACACTTTTTCCGGTCATTTTAGCTTCTAATATAATGTAATATATTATAATCGTCATTAGTCAAAGACCGACAATTCATCATTAATTATAAATATCCGTATATTTATAATTTTCCAATTAATTATAACGGTTTATGTTTAATTAGCTTACATTATATACAACAATTAAATATAACCTTTTATATTCAATTTACGAATTACAGTTAATTCGTCTTAGCTAACATTATTTAATCATTATTAAATAATTATATCATCATCACAGTGACTAACCTTTTAGTCAAAAACACCGACTAACCTTTTAGTCATTTAATAAGGCATCAATATGATTATTTTCTCAATCAATCACATCTCTCAATCACATCCTTTAGGTGTGACTTTTAGGGACCAGTTGATCACCGCCATCTGTATGACAATAACGTCAAACTTATCTAGCAAGCCAACCGTTATCGATAAACTGCACTGAAACTATTCAGAAGACAACTAAACAATGACAATTTGAACTAAGGTTAAGGCACTTTGCAAATACTCTGTTTCTGTTTGAATTGATTGTTAAAGAACAAGGATAGGACCTTAACCAAAGCACAAAGCCAATGATTGAGGGTTGAACCTTGATCCCAGCACACAGCTAAGGACCCAAGCTCACTTCCAAGCACAAAGCAAAGGAAGTTGTCTCAAGCACACAGCCAAGAGATTGCAACAGAAACAAGGTTTCAGTTTTATATTTTACTTCAAATCTGATTTGTATTTCATTAGGTGAAGGCCTTATATAGGCAGCAAGGATACATCTCAGACGTTAGGATACATCTAGGGCCACAAAGGCTTACAACATGAAACAAAATAACAGCTACAAACTTGCAGAATACTGACATAAAGTAGATAAAGCAGAAAAGCAGTTTCTAAAGGGACAATCTTCCTTAATTGTTTGATCAGGTGTGGCTTGGATGAAGAGTGGACTTTCAAGTTTGGGTTAGTTGCAACAGGAGTATGTGACCAAGCCAAGACACGAGCTCAAGACAAGACTCAACATCAAAACATCAACACCATTCAAGACAACAACATCCTTTCAGAAAACACCATGACCAGTTATGACAATGTCCTATTCAGTCCAAGCCACAACCACCTCAAGCCTGCTAAGACAACACCACCACAACCAGAACAAAGCCTAGCAATCCACTTCCCAAGACTAAGCCACAACAAGGCACAGCCAACAGCCCAACAAACCCAACACAACAAAAATAGCCCTCAGCCAAAAACAGCCTATCACAGCCTTTCTAAACAGGGTCCATGGGGGCCTCACACAATCAAACAAGCCTAACCAACCCTCAAACCTATGTATTGGGAAGGTCCTCTACAACTTTCCCCAGGACTTCCCTTCCATGAAACAAAATAACAGCTACAAACTTGCAGAATACTCACATAAAGTAGATAAAGCAGAAAAGCAGTTTCTAAAGGGACAATCTTCCTTAATTGTTTGATCAGGTGTGTCTTGGATGAAGAGTGGACTTTCAAGTTTGGGTTTGTGAGCCAAACTAAAGTAGGATGGGTCCCAAAGATGTGCTGAAGGTCCCTCACGCATTGCTTGTTCAAAAGAGGAAGGTTGACAGTGACATATTAACTACTGCACAAAAGGCTGAAATCTGGACAGTCTGAAGTTGTCCCTAAGCTAACTCTTTGTGTGTTTGTTTCTTGGAAGGGAAGTCCTGGGAAAGTTGTAGAGGACCTTCCCAAGACATAGGTTTGAGGGTTGGTTAGGCTTGTTTGATTGTGTGAGGCCCCCATGGACCCTGTTTAGAAAGGCTGTGATAGGCTGTTTTTGGCTGAGGGTTGTTTTTGTTGTGTTGGGTTTGTTGGGCTGTTGGCTGTGCCTTGTTGTGGCTTAGTCTTGGGAAGTGGATGGCTAGGCTTTGTTCTGGTTGTGGTGGTGTTGTCTTAGCAGGCTTGAGGTGGTTGTGGCTTGGACTGAATAGAACATTGTCATAACTGGTCATGGTGTTGTCTGAAAGGATGTTGTTGTCTTGAATGGTGTTGATGTTTTGATGTTGAGTCTTGTCTTGAGCTCGTGTCTTGGCTTGGTCACATACTCCTGTTGCAACCTCCTTTTCTTGAAAAGGATTTGCCCTCAAATCTTCCTCACCTTCATCATCTGATTCACCATGGTAAGGGCTCAGGTCTCCAATATTGAAAGTACCATGTACCCCATAGCTTCCTGGTAGATCCACCTTGTAAGCATTTGTGCCTATCTTCTCCAATATCTCAAATGGTCCATCAGCTCTTGGCATGAGCTTGTTTCTCCTCTTGTCTGGAAATCTCTCTTTTCTTAAATGCAACCATATAAGATCCCCTGCCTTGAACTCCCTTGCTTTCTTAGGTCCCTTGGACCTAGCCTTGTACAATTCATTGGACCTTTCAATCTGCTTCTTGACTTGCTCATGAATCTGTATCATTTGCTCAACTCTTTTCTTTGCATCATAGCTTGCCTTGTTTCCTTTGACTGGTGCTAGGTCTGTAGGCATGAGATGATTAGTGCCATAAACTGTTTCAAAAGGACTTTTACCTGTGCTGCTGGAGGGAGCTCTGTTGAAGGCAAACTCAGCTTGTGCTAGCCTGAGGTCCCAATCTTTCAATGACTTAGAAACAATGCTCCTTAAGATCTTTCCTAGTGTTCTGTTAGTGACTTCTGTCTGCCCATCCGTTTGGGGATGGTGAGAAGTACTAAACAATAACCTGGTCTTCAATAGCTTCCACAAGGTTCTCCAGAAGTGGCTCATGAACTTTGTGTCTCTATCTGAGACAATGCTTTTAGGGACCCCATGTAACTTGACAACCTCCCTAAAGTATAGTTCAGCTACCCCCAAGGCATCCTCAGTCTTCTTACAAGCAATGAAATGTGCTATTTTGCTGAACCTATTTATAACCACCATGATTGAATCCTTTCCCCTTTGAGTTCTAGGTAAGGCTACAATGAAGTCCATACTGAGGTCTTCCCATGGCTTGTTGGGTATTGGAAGTGGTGTGTAAGGGCCTGCTTGAAAGTGTGCCTTGGCTAGTTGACAAGATCTGCATCTCTTGAGGGCATCTTGCACATCACTGAGCATCTTAGGCCAATAGAACTGATCTTGTAATATGTCATAGGTCTTCTGTACCCCAAAGTGACCAGCAAGGCCATTGGAGTGAACCTTTTTGACCAGTAGTCCCCTATAAGGTCCCTTTGGCACACACAGTTTGTTCCCATAGAATAAGTATCCTTCTTGAGGTGTGTATTTGCTCCCTTTCTTGACTTGTCCTTCTTGATGTACCTCCCATTCATGCTTGAAGTCTGGGTCTTCTTGATAGAGCTTTTTCATAAATTCAAACCCCAACACCCTTTGCTCCATGAAGGTCAACATTACAGACCTTCTAGACAATGCATCAGCTACAACATTGTTCTTACCCTCAATATACTTGCTGGAGAATGAGAAGGATTGCAAGAACTCTACCCATTTGGCATGCCTGGGGTTGAGTTTGTGCTGCCCATTGATGTATTTGAGAGCCTCATGATCAGAATGAAGCACAAAAGGCTTAGGCTTCAAGTAGTGTCCCCAATGATTCAATGCCCTCACAATGGCATAGAATTCCTTGTCATATGTGGAATAGTTAAGCTTGGCCCCATTTAGCTTCTCACTAAAGTATGCCACAGGTTTCTTTTCTTGAGTAATCACAGCTCCTATGCCAAGACCACTGGCATCACACTCTACCTCAAAGAGTTTGTTAAAGTCTGGTAGAACCAATATTGGAGACTTGCACAATAGCTCTTTGATCAGATTGAAGGACCTTTCAACCTTCTCATTCCACTTGAACTCTCCCTTCTTCATGCACTCAGTAATAGGGGCCATGATTGAACTAAACCCTTGTATGAACCTCCTATAGAAAGATGCTAACCCATGGAAACTTCTAACATCAGTAACAGTTTGAGGAATGGGCCATTCCTTGATTGCTTGCACCTTCTCAGTATCAACTGCTACTCCTTTCTTAGAGATGATGAACCCAAGGAAGTAAACCTCAGGCTGCATGAAGGTGCACTTCTCTAGCTTGCCATACAACTTGTTCTCTCTTAGGACCTCAAACAACAACTTCAGATGTTGCAAATGTTCTCCCTTAGTTGAACTGTAAATAAGAATATCATCAAAGTAAACCACTACACATTTGCCTAAGTAAGGCCTTAGGACTTCTGTCATCAACCTCATGAAGGTGCTAGGGGCATTAGACAGCCCAAAAGGCATCACCAACCATTCATAGAGCCCATGTTTAGTCTTGAAAGCTGTTTTCCATTCATCCCCTGCTCTTATCCTCACTTGGTGGTAGCCCTGCCTCAGATCAATCTTAGTGAACACTTGAGCCCCACTTAGCTCATCCAGAATATCATTAAGTCTAGGTATGGGAAACCTATACTTGATGGCAATGTTGTTGATGGCCCTACTGTCAATGCACATACGCCAAGTCCCATCCTTCTTTGGCACAAGCAAGGCTGGTACAGCACAAGGACTGAGGGACTCTCTGACATAGCCCTTGTTGAGTAGTTCACCTACTTGAAGTTGGAGCTCTTGTGTAGCCTTAGGGTCACTCCTGTAGGCTGGCTTGTTGGGTACGATAGCTCCAGGCACTAGGTCAATGTGGTGCTCTATCCCTCTAAGTGGTGGCAGTCCACTAGGAAGCTCAGTAGGGAAGACATCACCATAACTTTCTAGGATAGATTTGACCTCTTCAGGGATATCAATGATACTCATCCCAGTCTCCTTGGCAAGCAATATGTATACAGGTTGTAGCTCACTTAGCTCTTGTGCTATTTCTGAATCACTTATCAACATGACTTCTTTGGAAGCCTCACTCATGGGGTTTGGGTTGATCTTTAAAGCAGGTGGTAAAGGTGCTAGGGTGATCTTCTTCTTCCCATACTTAAAGGTGTAGGTGTTGTCCCTCCCATGGTGTATGGCATCCCTATCAAACTCTCATGGTCTCCCAAGCAGAAGGTGACATGCATCCATAGGTAGAACATCACAAAGACTCTCATCCACATACCCTTTACCAATTGAGAAAGGTACAACACATTGTTTATCCACCTTGATCTCAGCCCCTTTGTTTAGCCATCTGAGTTTGTAAGGTAGGGGGTGATCCTTGGTGGGTAGAGCTAGCTTGTCTATCAGTGTTTTGGAGGCCACATTAGTGCAGCTTCCCCCATCAATAATGAGGTTACATACCCTACCCTTGATGGTACATCTAGTCCTAAAGATCTGGTGTCTTTGGTCCTCTTCCAAAGGTTGTGGTTGAGTATGCATTACTCTCCATGATACCAAACTTAACCCTTTATCAGGCTCTATCAGCTCCTCACTAGCCTCTACCTCAGGCTCTTCCATCTCTTCATCACAGACCAACACTTCATCATCTCCCCAATGGATTACTTCTAGGGTACTCAGAGCCCTTTTAGATGGACATTCTCTAGCAAAATGTCCATACCCTTGACATTAAAAGCACTTTTTGAGAGGGGTAGTCTTCCTTTGGCCTGCCTCAACAGCCTTGCCTTTATCAAGGTTGAAAGGGGTCTTAACAGGAACCATAGGTTCTCCTATCTTGACTCCTACAAAAGGCTTGAAGGTGGGGGTTCTGGAAGGTGTCTTAGAAGCACTGGCCTTTCCTTTTCCCAATTTTTCTACCCTTAAAGACAAGTTGACAGCTTCCTCAAAGGAGTATATGTTTTGTAACCTGACTTTACTAGCTATCCTTTCATCCAACCCCTCTAAGAACCTTGCTATCTTTTGTTCATATTTCTCAACAACCTCACATTGCAAAGTGAGTTGTTCAAAGTCTCTTAGGTAGGACTCTAAAGGTCTTTGGTCTTGCTTTAGGTGAGTAAGCTTAATGAACATGTCTTGAGTGTAGTCCCTAGAGACAAACTTATCTCTCATTTTCTTTTTCAGTTTGAGCCATGACTTTACAGGTTCTTTCCCTTCCCTAACCCTCAAGGTTTTCATGTTTTCATACCACAGTGAGGCATAGCCTTTTAGTTTCATGATAGCAACCTTAAAAGCCTTTCCATCAGTGTATCCTTTAAACTCAAAGACTCTTTCTACAGACCTTAGCCAATCTAAGAAATCATCAGGGTTCAAGCTACCTAGAAAGTCAGGAATCTCTACCTTGATATCTTTGTCTTGGTGTCTGAGAAGACTTTGATCTGAGCCATCTGAATCTGTCATTTCAAACTGATCTACAGGTTGTCTCCTCCTTCCTCCACCTTGTGGGAAAGGTGCTCCTCTTCCTCGACCTCTGCCTCCCCTTGTATCATTGTTCTGTTGGCCCTCAAGGGGTTCATTGACAGATCTAGAGACCTCCATTACAGTTCTGACAAGACCTTGAACTGTGTTTTCAAGACCTGTGATTCTCTCTTCACTCATGGTTGTATTTTGTGTTTTTAATGTAGTTAGGTAGATGAACTCACAAACCAAAGCTCTGATAACCAATTTGCACTGAAACTATTCAGAAGACAACTAAACAATGACAATTTGAACTAAGGTTAAGGCACTTTGCAAATACTCTGTTTCTGTTTGAATTGATTGTTAAAGAACAAGGATAGGACCTTAACCAAAGCACAAAGCCAATGATTTAGGGTTGAACCTTGATCCCAGCACACAGCTAAGGACCCAAGCTCACTTCCAAGCACAAAGCAAAGGAAGTTGTCTCAAGCACACAGCCAAGAGATTGCAACAGAAACAAGGTTTCAGTTTTATATTTTACTTCAAATCTGATTTGCATTTCATTAGGTAAAGGCCTTATATAGGCAACAAGGATACAACTCAGACGTTAGGAGATATCTAGGGCCACAAAGGCTTACAACATGAAACAAAATAACAGCTACAAACTTGCAGGAAAACTGACATAAAGTAGATAAAGCAGAAAAGTAATTCTAATAAGACAATCTGCCTTAATGGGTTTGTTGGGGTTGAAACTGGTGGAGGGGTGGACTTCTGAGCTTGTTTCTTGAGCTCAACTGAAGTGGGATGGATGCCAAAGGTCCTTCTAAAAGGCCCTCGAGTTTGTTTGATCATAAAAGGAAAGTTTGATAGTGACATGTTAACTACTGCACAAGGCTGAAATCTGGACAGTCTGAAGTTGTCCCTAAGCTAACTCTTTGTGTGTTTGTTTCTTGGAAGGGAAGTCCTGGGGAAAGTTGTATAGGACCTTCCCAAGACATAGGTTTGAGGGTTGGTTAGGCTTGTTTGATTGTGTGAGGCCCCCATGGACCCTGTTTAGAAAGGCTGTGATAGGCTGTTTTTGGCTGAGGGTTGTTTTTGTTGTGTTGGGTTTGTTGGGCTGTTGGCTGTGCCTTGTTGTGGCTTAGTCTTGGGAAGTGGATGGCTAGGCTTTGTTCTGGTTGTGGTGGTGTTGTCTTAGCAGGCTTGAGGTGGTTGTGGCTTGGACAGAATAGGACATTGTCATAACTGGTCATGGTGTTGTCTGAAAGGATGTTGTTGTCTTGAATGGTGTTGATGTTTTGATGTTGAGTCTTGTCTTGAGCTCGTGTCTTGGCTTGGTCACATACTCCTGTTGCATAAACTTTAATCAACTGATTACAATACAAAGTATACCCTGTGAACCTACAGAGATTTATTTATGTTATTGCACTAACTGTGGAGGACACTGGCTCCAACAGTCAGCCCATTTTGTGCCTATGAAGGATACTTGGAGCAAGATTGAGCTCGCGTAGGCTTATAGGAAACATGTGGTGAAGCTGCATGGGGTGCCTATTGATATAGTTTCTAACCGGGATGCAAGATTCATTTCTAAATTCTTGAAAGAACTGCAAGAGTTGATGGGAACGACATTGAAGATGAGTACCACATTTCATCCTGCGACGGATGGACAGACGGAGAGGACAATCAAGCCTTAGAAGACATGCTGAGGTCGTGTGTGCTATCTTTTGGTGGGAGCTGGGAAGATAAGCTAGATTAGATAGAATTCTTTTACAACAACAGCTATCATTCTAGTATTGGAATGGCACCGTTTGAGGCGTTGTATGGGAGGAGATGCAGAAGTCCGATTTGTTGGGATGATAGTTCTAAGGCAGTAGTTCTTAGATCCCAGTGTTAGGTTCATATTGTTGGAGTAGGTGTCCTCCACAATAGTGCGCCACATAATAAATCTTATTATGAAATAGAATTGGGATATTTATTGACTATATATATGATTAGTCAGTTGATTAACGTAAATCAATAACGGTTGGCTGACTAGAGTTTGACGTTATTGTCGTTTGACGGCGGTGATCAACTGATCCCTTTCGGTCACACCTAAAGGATGAAATCCAAATAGTAACTATTTATTTGTATACGATACAGTTAATTAGTACATTACATATATTCGATATGTACGAGAGTTAATTATTAGAAAATGAGTTAAGAACTCAAATTCGATTAAGCTTATTTTTCAATTATGCGATAATTGACTAATAAATTTATATCTTATTTTATTACGATTAAATAAGATTTAACTTAGTAATTATCGTTTAAATTACTAATTAGTTGAGGTTTTGAGATAGAGGTAATTAGTTAATTATATTTACAAGGAGTTGTAAAATAAATTAACTAAGCATTGTGGGACCCATTATATATTGATATAATGGTAAAATATTACTTAAAATGTTAAGTACATAGTATTTATTTAATTGAGTCATATAATTGTTATATGATCAAATTAACACTTAATTATACAAGATAATTAACCATATGATCAATAAGTATTTGTGAGACAAATATCAAAAATCAATATGGACCAAACTAGGCCATGATGGCCGGTTACATTGTAGTTACATGGTGATGATTGTTGTTCTTGTTGTAACTCTTTAGTTAGTATTTGAAAGTCACATAACAAGTAGAAAACAATCATCATCTTTTCTACAACACTCCACTCTAATGCATGTGATCAAATTAAACAAAATAAGAGTCCTTATTTGGACAATATGGTCCGGCCGTGATGGCTTTAAAATGAGCAATTGTGTTCATTTTTTATGGACTTCATTTTGTGCAATTGTTATACTTCTTTCTAAAATCCTTCTTCTCACTAAAACTCTCATATACTAATATTTCCTAAGTATTACTAGTGTAGTAATATAGTCATAATATTAGTAGTGTAATATCTATCTTATTATCTAGTTAATAATAAGGGTAGATTATTTGGGTTTATCTTGGTGCAACTTAGAGGAGATCTTCTACTTTGGAGATTTTTTGTGTTCATCCATATTTGTAGCTCAAGAACAACAAGAAGGAGTTCTTGTTGTGCCCTTATATTTTCCATATCAATGTGAGGAAATTTCTTCTCTTATATAAATGTCTTTATTTTTGCATGCATGTTACATAGATCATTATAAACTAAATTTAACAAGTAATTTAGCAACTAATTAGAGGAGTCTAATTAAGGTCTATGGACTTTCATGTGTTATCGAGCTAGCTTGTAGCATGCACTTTCAGTTTGGACATTTTTATTAACTTATAAGATAACTAATATCAAAGATTTTGAGTTAAAAATACGATTCTGACAAAACGTTTTGGTACATGTATACCTACTGAACTCAAAATGTTTGTGGTCAAATTTCGTGATTTTAGGGAATAATTTGCTATTTATTTTGATTTTTGGCGTTTAAACCGAGTTAACATGCATTTTATGAGTTAAAAGTTAACTAAAAAATAGTTGCATGTTGATTCTGGCCATGAAATTTTAATATGATCTCACATGCATTTCTTACATATTGTATGTAAAATTTCGTGATTTTTACTTATGTATTGCATGTTTATTGATTTTTATACGATAAAAGTCGATAATATGAGATTATAATGTTCATAAAATTGAAACGTCCATTTCTGGTCTTGAAAATTTTTTTTACATTTAACATTCTGATGTTGATACTCTTGGTGAAATTTCATAATTTGTTTCACTGTTTTACTATATCTAATGTTTTTTATTTGATAAAACCATTAAATACAAAGCTATTTGTTCATAAAATTAATTTAAATTTTTTGAGCAAATGTTTTTTATTTTTATAGTTCCTGGAATTGTTCCAGAATGTAAAAATTTTTTTTTTTCAAATTTTATGATGTTTATATTTTATTTTGGTTTTATTTCATAATTGTTATGATTAAACCGTAATATTTAGCAAATAAAATCAAATCAATCTAATTAATGACCAAAAAAATTAGTAGTGACTAATTTTGAGTTCTAAATCAGTTTATTTAATTAGTTTGAATTTAAATGCGATTTAAATGTTGATAGTGATTTTTAATGGTTAAAAATCAATAAATCCCGGAAAAATCGAACTACAATGAGCATGAATTGAATCTAGGACGATTTTTGCATGAATTTTGCAGCAATTTATTTAATTTATGGTTGAATGAATGAATGTCATTTATTTAATAATTTATGCAAATTTTGTACCTAGTATGGCGTAGTTATTTTTAATCGTTATTACCCGCAATGTAAGGGAATAACGGTTTGGTTGTAATTTTATTGCGATCTCGTATCGCCGGTTTGTATATTTTAATAATTTTATTTTATAGAATAAATGTATAATAGGAATTTGTATATTTGTATATTTGTAATTATTTTTATGAAGACCGGTGACTCCCTCACGACGGTGCCATTTTGGAAGGTGTTCCAAGTGAAGAGGCAAGGGACCAAGGAGTTGGTTTCCGAATTTGTAACTATCTAGTTAATTATGATTAGCTAGGTGGCCATACTAGGATTTTTATTGTTGCTTAGTTGCTTGCTTTATTTCCGCTCATGCCAAAATCGTCACACATGCATTTTATTTACCGTTATTGTCAATTCAAACGTTATTCACAATTCACCGACTTAGTTCACTTATAGGGAATTAATAACTAAATTGACAAGATCTCTCACATGTTTAAAAAATTTGCGAAAATATAGCACTACATACCAATTAATACACACACAACACATAAATAAGAATCAACCCTAGACATTCACCTATCGGGCTACCACGCTCGTGGGTCCCTTTTTACCTCGGGTAAGTAGGGTGATACGATCACAAGCTAAAATTGGATTGGACTCACCGAGATAAGCGTTATCTTGGGACTAGGAGATGGATTTAGTTGAAATCCGTCAACCAAGAGTTCTAAGGGTAGAATTAGTCAAGTAACGACTTACCATTTCTAGATAAAAAGTAGCATGCGATGACTATTTTTTTTTTAAAGATGGGTCTTGGAATCATTTATATAATTTAGTGAGAGGTCATTATATGAATGCTTAACTTGTTAAAATGTTTTTCAAGTAAATTAACAATGAATGTTTATATATTTCTTTATGTTGTAGTTACCATATTCGCAAATGTTTCAACATCATCCAATCGTTGCAAAATCCCTTTGGGTAAGACTCATGGATTGCGGGTCCGTCATGGACAAGTGTGTCCCCTTAGGAGACGGAAGTAACTTCGTTGAATGGGAATCACGTCAAGAGCGCCGCTTATTCGATAACGTGTCTTCGCTACTTGGTCGAAGAGCCCCCACCTAACCCGCGCCAGATCGTCCGCGGTTGTTGGGCCGATATGACCTTTATTTATTTTGGAAGGTTTGCTAATGACGTCAAGAATTCTTGATTGGTCAATCTCACCCAAACCAACTCGCTATGATCTCGTCCTCAATATGCATATGCGATATTCACGAGGATCACTTCGATGTTTTCGCAAGCCCCTCAAATTCTCCAATATGAGGCAAT
Source organism: Heliosperma pusillum (assembly GCA_022085475.1). Lineage (NCBI taxonomy): Eukaryota > Viridiplantae > Streptophyta > Magnoliopsida > Caryophyllales > Caryophyllaceae > Heliosperma > Heliosperma pusillum. Next base: position 25,007 of record JAIUZE010045521.1, on the reverse strand, counting down.
TACGAAATTCTTTGACACTACGCTTCAAAGGGGCCAAAAGGTTGGCCCACACGTGCTCAAAATGGTTGAGCACGCGGACACCTTAGAGCGTCTAGGGTGCAAAATTCCAAAGAATTTGGTGGTGGGTAAGATCCTTCATTCACTCTCACCTAAGTTCACCCAATTTAGGGTTAACTATAACATGAATGGCATGGACAAGAGTTTCCATGAACTCCATGCACTCCTCACCCAAGCGGAGAGGGACATGGAGGCTAGTGGGAGTGAACCCACAAGATGTTTCTTTGACATTAACATGAAGAACATGAACCTTGGGGTGAGGAAGGACAAGGGAAAGGGTAAGACTCTTTTTCAGAAATTCCTCCGGCAAGGGAAAGGCCAAGGTCTTTTATAAGGCCAAGCCCAAAGTCAACAAACACGCGGAGGCGGATTGCTATTATTGTAATGGCAAAGGGCATGGGAAACGCAATTGCCCCAAGTACTTGAAAGACAAGAAAGACGGTTGTGTGACAACGTCAGGTAAAATTCTTTCATCACTCTATATGATAGATATTAACTTTGCTAGTACATCTTCTTGGGTATTTGATACCGATTGTGGTTCTCACCTTTGTAATCATGTACAGGGGCTGAGGGACGTGCAAGCACTAGCCAAGGGTGACGTGGACCTACGCATGGGAAATGGAGCTACGGTAGCCGCAGTTTCCGTGGGCACCTACGTTCTTCTTTTGCCTAATGGTTTAGAGTTGTATTTAAATAATTGCTATTATGTACCAACTCTTACCAAGAAAATTATCTCCATTTCCGTGTTAGACATGGAAGGATTTTCATTTTGCATTAAGAACAACTGTTGTACTTTTTCACTTAATGAAATGGTTTATGGCGAGGCCATTTCTATTGGAGGTATTTATGTTTTAGATATTGCAAAAGAGGTCTATCATGTAGAAAACAAGAAGCTCAAAACAGGTGAACCTAATCAATCATACCTTTGGCATTGTCGTTTAGGGCACATAAACGAACGACGCATAAAGATACTTGTTTCATCTAAAGTACTCAAACCATTCGATTACGAATCTTATGGCGTATGCGAATCTTGTCTTCTAGGCAAGATGACTCGTGCTCCTTTTACGGGAAAAGGGACACGAGCAAGTGAAGTATTAGGACTTATACACACGGATGTATGCGGTCCAATGACTATCCGAGCTAGAGGTGGTTATCACTACTTCATTACTTTTACCGACGACTTAAGTAGATATGGATATGTCTACTTGATGAGGCATAAAAGTGATTCTTTTGAAAAGTTCAAAGAATTTCAAAATGAAGTAGAAAACCAATTGAATAAAAAGATTAAAACCCTACGATCCGATCGTGGTGGTGAATACTTGAACCATGATTTGATTCACAAGACCTGAAAGATTGTGGTATCGTAATCACACTGGACTCGCGTTCGTCCTGGAACACACCTCAATTAAACGGTGTGTCCGAAAGGAGAAATCGAACTTTATTAGATATGGTTCGATCTATGATTAGTCTAACAGAGCTTCCTGATTATTTTTGGGGTTTTGCTATCTTATCTGCAATATTTTCACTAAATCGAAGCCCGACTAAAGCGGCAAACAAGACTCCATATGAGATATGGACAGAAAAAGTCCCTTATTTGTCATTTATGAGAATTTGGGGATGCGAGGCTTTTGTTAAGAATAATTCTGACGATAAACTCGCACCCAAATCTGACAAATGTCTTTTTGTAGGATATCCAAAGGAATCACGTGCTTATTACTTCTACAATAAACACGAGGACAAAGTGTTTGTGTCTCGTGATGTAGTCTTTTTAGAAAATGATTTTATTTCTAAAAGACAGAGTGGGAGAAAATTTGAACTTGATGAAGTCCAAGAGCCACAAACCGAAAAGGATGTAGAGGAAAACGTTCCCTCTTCGTCTGGTACAGTAATTATTCCTTCGGAACCTAGGAGGTCAAGCAGAATTAGTCATCCACCTGATAGATACCTTGGTATTATAGAGGAAGGTGATGACTATAATGTGTTACTTTTTGAAAGTAACGAACCTACTACCTACAAAGCAGCCATTTCTAGTCCCGACTCAAAGCTATGGCTAGGAGCCATGCCATCCGAAATGGATTCTATGTACGACAATCAAGTATGGGACTTGGTTGATTTACCTAAAGAAGTACGACCTCTTCAGTGTAAGTGGATCTATAAGATCAAAAGTGGCATAGACAAACATAATGATGTTTATAAAGCTAGATTGGTGGCAAAAGGTTTCACCCAAGTTCATGGTCTTCACTATGACGAAACCTTCGCCCCAGTCGCCATGCTTCGACCCATAAGGATTATCTTAGCGGTTGCCGCATTTCATAATTATGAGATTTGGCAAATGGATGTCAAAACCGCCTTCTTGAATGGGATTCTAGAAGAGGAAGTGTACATGACACAACCTGAAGGTTTTGTGGATCCATCAAACCCTAAGAAGGTAATGCCACTTAAACTTAAGTACCATCTATGGTCTTAAGCAAGCATCCAGGAGTTGGAATCAATCTCAATCGTTTCGATCAATGTAATTAAACGAAAAATGGTTTCATTCACTCGAAGTGTCGAGGACCGTGTTTATACATTAAGTTTAGTGGGAGTAAAGTAACTTTTCTAGTCTTGTATGTAGATGACATACTACTCATTGGGAATGATATTCCAATGCTCACTTCTGTAAAAGAGTGGCTAGGAATACATTTCCAAATGAAAGACTTAGGAGAGGCCCAGCGCATCTTAGGTATCCGGATCTATAGGGATATATCTAAAAGGATACTAGCATTAAGTCAAGAGACTTATATTGATAAGATTCTTGATCGGTTCAACATGAAAGACTCTAAGAGAGGCTTTATTCCTATGGGAAGTGGGATCACTTTGAGCAAGTCAGAGTGCCCTACGAAAACCGATGAGATTGAACGCATGAAATTGATCCCTTACGCTTCAGCCGTTGGATCAATCATGTATGCTATGATGTGCACTCGTCCCGACGTTGCATATGCTTTGAGCATGACAAGTCGTTACCAAGCAAATCCAGGTGAGAGTCACTGGATAGCCGTAAAAAACATCTTTAAGTACTTAAGAAGGACCAAGGATTCGTTCTTAGTGTTTGGAGGCGAGACTGAGTTACGTGTAAAGGGTTACACAGATGCCAGTTTCCAAACAGATCGGGATGATATGAAATCCCAATCCGGCTACGTTTATATGATGAATGGAGGAGCTGTTTGCTGGAAGAGTTTCAAGCCAAGCGTTACAGCGCATTCTACAACAGAAGCAGAGTACCTTGCAGCGTCTGAAGCTGCAAAGGAAGCTGTGTGGATTCGGCAATTTTTGGAAGGACTATCAGTAGTCCCTACTGCCAAAGATCCTATCACAATTTATTGTGATAACAGTGGGGCTATTTTTTCAGGCAAAAGAGCCAAGTCTAGTACCAAGTCGAGACACGTACTTAGGAAATATCAGTTAATTATAGATTCGTGGACCTACAGGGAAATTGACCATTTGTAAGGTTGTGGACAAGATGACAACATTGCTATCCTTAAAACCAAGCCTTTATCAAAGGCTAAGCATGATGGTCATGTCGTCACAATGGGATTGAGACGTGTGCCAGAATTCCTTTAGATTATGTAATATGTAATAATTAAATGTTGTATTAATTATTTCATATATGATAATGGCATTTATTGTTCGAGTTTTATTTTAAACTCTTTTATTTAGTTTGACTAAATTTAATACTTTGTTTATCCGAATAGATTGTTGGACCCTATTCAAGTGAATAGGACGAACTTAGTATTTTGTCCCTAGTCACTCAAATGAGGTGACGTCTCGAAATGACTAGATTGTAAGTCGATCGATGGTTGGTTCAGCATCATGGGGTCATGGAGATGACTGGTCGTTTACATAGACAGACTGTATGACACTCTGTCGGACAGTGACATTGTAGAGACCCTTAAATCAATTATTTGATGCCTGGTCGTGGCAGGGTCTTCTATCTTATTCCTATAAGTCGATTCTTTTGACTGGCGACCGTCTATCTGAGTCGGTGCAGTTTCCGATTGGTTTTGGTTGATGTTCTAGGTCGTGCCGTAAAAGGAGGCCGATGGACTTCTTCTGGATCATGGTGATCTGCATCATACAGAGTAGATGGATCAACAGGAATTGTCCACCCACGTTGGGTAAAAACATCTTTAGGCCACTCGAGGAGAAGTTACTGTAAATGCGTGGCCACGCTCGGAAAGAGATCTATGGTAGATTTTCCGGTCAGACAGTTACTCTCCCTATCGAGAAAACCACTCTAGATATTGTCAATCGCAAGTGCGACCTGAAAGACACCTTGCGTTGAGTGGGAGATGTGATAAAGAGACAAGAGAATCGGTGACGCACACTTGTGTCAGACAAGTGGGAGATTGTTGGAGTAGGTGTCCTCCACAATAGTGCGCCACATAATAAATCTTATTAAGGAATATAATTGGGATATTTATTGACTATATATATGATTAGTCAGTTGATTAACGTAAATCAATAACGGTTGGCTGACTAGAGTTTGACGTTATTGTCGTTTGACGGCGGTGATCAACTGATCCCTTTCGGTCACACCTAAAGGATGAAATCCAAATAGTAACTAATTATTTGTATACGATACAGTTAATTAGTACATTACATATATTCGATATGTACGAGAGTTAATTGTTAGAAAATTGAGTTAAGAACTCAAATTCGATTAAACTTATTTTTCAATTATGCGATAATTGACTAATAAATTTATATCTTATTTTAATACGATTAAATAAGATTTAACTTAGTAATTAATCGTTAAATTACTAAATTAGTTGAGGTTTTGAGATGAAGGTAATTAGTTAATTATATTTACAAGGAGTTGTAAAATAAATTAACTAAGCATTGTGGGACCCATTATATATTGATATAATGTAAAATATTACTTAAAATGTTAAGTACATATTATTTATTTAATTGAGTCATATAATTGTTATATGATCAAATTAACACTTAATTATACAAGATAATTAACCATATGATCAATAAGTATTTGTAAGACAAATATCAAAAATCAAAATGGACCAAACTAAGGCCATTGTGGCCGGTTGGCTAGTAGTTACATGGTGATGATTTTGTTCTTATTTTTACTCTTTAGTTACTTTATGAAAGTGACATAACAAGTAGTAAACAATCATCACTTGTTCTACAACACTCCACTCTAATGCATGTGATCAAATGAACAAAATAAGAGTCTTATTTGGACTACATGGTCCGGCCTCATGGCTTATAAAATGAACATTTTGTGTTCATTTTATGATCACTTCATTTTGTGCTTTGTATTCTTACTTCTCTCAAAACCTCATATTCTTACTAAAACTCTCAAACACTAATATTTACTAAGTATTACTAGTGTAGTAATATAGTCATAATATTAGTAGAATAATATCTATCTTATTATCTAGTTAATAATAAGGGTAGATTATTTGGGTTAATCTTGGTGCAACTTAGAGGAGATCTTCTATTTTGGGGATTATTTGTATTCATCCATATTATTAGCTCAAGAACAACAAGAAGGAGTTCTTGTTGTGCCCTTATATTTTCCATATCAATGTGAGGAAATTTCTTCTCTTATATAAATGTCTTTATATTTGCATGCATGTTACATAGATCATTAAATACTAAATTAACAAGTAATTTAGCAACTAATTAGAGGAGTCTAATTAAGGTCTATGGACTATCACTTCATTCACTAGGAACCCTCTGTATGGACCCTTAAGCACACACAACATGTTCCCTATGAACAAGAGTCCTTCTTGTACCAAGTATCTGCTTCCACTCTTAGGATTGCCCTCCAGGTATGCCAACCAGTCATCCTTAGTGTTAGGATCCTCCCTGTACAGCTTCTTCATGTGCTCAAACCCAAATACCCTTTGCTCCATGAATGTCACCATCATGGTTCTCCTTGACAGGGCATCTGCCACTACATTGTTCTTGCCTTCAATGTACTTGCTGTAAAATGAGAAGGACTGCAAGAACTCTACCCATTTAGCATGCCTATCATTCAACTTGTGCTGCCCATTGATGTACTTAAGTGATTGATGATCAGATTGCAACACAAAAGTCTTGGGCTTCAGATAATGACCCCAGTGATTCAAAGCCCTGACTATTCCATAGAACTCCTTGTCATATGTTGAATAGTTGAGCTTAGCACCACTCAACTTCTCACTAAAGTATGCCACATGCTTTTGTTCTTGTATCAAGACAACACCAATGCCTATGCCACTGGCATCACACTCAACTTCAAATAGCTTGCTGAAGTGAGGGAGAACTAGGTCAGGAGACTCACACAAGAGGTCCTTGATGATGTTGAAAGACCTCTCAGCCTTGTCATTCTATCTAAATTCCCCTTTTCTCATACACTCTGTCAAGGGAGTGATATAGTGTCATTTTACCCTACATTTTCACCCTTTTTCGTCTCGTTTTGCTTGCCTTTAACGCTCCCTAGGAGCGTTTCTACGTGTTTTACCTTCTTCTAGCATATTTCTTGCTTTTATCGTGTTTGTGTAGGTAAACCGTCAATTGAGGCGATTTCTACCTAGTTTTGATCAACAAAGAAGAAGGTGAATCATTCGGAGGACCCACAGCATACCTTGGGGGCCCCGCATACCCTTGGGGGCCCTACTTGATGCGCCAAAGCCCTCCCGAGTCAAGGCAAGCGAAACCGGGAAGGAAGCAACAAAGTCAAGCGAAGGAAGAAGGGAAATGAGCATCTCACGGGCGTGAAAGGCATTTTACGGTCGTGAAACCTCAGTCACGGTCGTGAAACTTGCTTGACGGTCGTGACTTGTTCGTGAAAGAAGACCTTGCTCTGCCAATTCCCTCACGACCGTGACTTGCAGTTTCACGGTCGTGAGACTTGTTTCACGACCGTGAAACCCATTTCACGCTCGTGACTTTGCCAGTCCATCAAGCTTCTCGAGGCCCATCTTTCCTTCATTTTGTAAACCTATATATAGACCCTCTCATGTAATTAAAGGGCACGAAACCCTAGATCTAAAACCCTCATAGAATTAGTGTTTAATCTTGTATTAATCTTCTATAATTAAGCAAATTAGTCGATTAATTAGTGATTTTGACTTGGTTTAGTGTATGAACTTGGGTTATATTCAAAGATTTGTGACAAAATCTTGGTATTTATATCAAAGTTCTCATCTTTCTCCAAGTTGGTATAATTTTTCTACTTAATCTTGCCTTTAATTAAGTTTTCATTTCAATTATTGTTATCTACTTATTGTTAATTAGAAAATGTTTAATGTTGTTGTTGATTTCCTTTTACAATCTTTAGTAAATGTTGAATTTCCCTTGAGTATGATTGAGTAGTGATTAATCTAGGATTAGTGGGGGATAATGGGTTTTTGATGAGGGTTCATCTTTGTTTGTTGGGTTGATTTGTTGATTAATTGTCTTTCTTCCAACTTTTGCATACCATATGTTTGATGAAATGCTTGCTTGGCAAACTTGCATGATTCATGTTTATCATACATTTCCGTAAGATCGATAGCCTCGGAATATGTTAGGATTTGCATATAGTTGGTATATCGACCGTGTGTACGCGAGAGCTAGCTTGGTTCGGTATATGGGAGGGATTGTAAGAACGAGAGTCTCAATCCACCGCGCCCAAGTTTGACTACCCATTAACAATGAACCCGACTCACTAGAACCCAAATTACCCATTTGAACCCACCGATCCTAGACCTTCCTTTTATTGATTCTTATTTGATTATCTTTCTCGTCTTAGACTCCTTTCGTCGTTTTTAATTGTTTTTAATTGTTGTTATCTTAGTTTAGTCAACAAACCCAAACCCATAATCACTTTGTGACTTGCAAGAGACTCTAGTAGACTTTTAGATCACTTCTAAACAACAACCGTCTCTGAGATTGACACTCTTCTTACACAACTATTTTACTACATCAAAATGGCGCCGTTGCCGGGGACGGTGTATGTTTAATTTGATTGTTTTTAGTTTGCTTTAGTTTTTTGCCTCTTGTCTTGAGAAACTGTTGAGACCATTTCTAGATTAGATTGGTTGATGATGCCTTAAGACAAATTAATCTTATTGTTAATATAATGTGTGTCTCTTAAGTTTTAATCTTATAGCTATGGAAGCTCAACTAATCGTTCAAGGTTGCACAAGAAGATCAAGAGATGAAGATCGTCATTGTTATAGTCATAATGTTGTATAAGAGATCATTAAACTTGATTCATGCTAAGTACTTCAAAACTGACAGTGACATGTCACTGTGGTTTCTGGCTCTTAAATATTTCGAAAATATTTAACTCTTTAAAATAGTTTTCCAAACTTTTGATCAACATTTTACATTGCTAAATATTCTGGTTTGATCTTTATAAATGAAAGAAAGCTTTGGTTGTCTTGGAGAAGAGGTAGCTTGCACAAAAAGACATTTACCAAAAATGGGTTGTTTACTTTTCTATATTTGGTCACTACCATTTATGGTCTTTCTTGATAAAAAACCTAACCTATTTTTGTCTAAAATGTGGCTGCAAAATTAAGTTACTTGTGCACTCATTTTGCTTGCATAAGGGGTCATGGTTTCATGTGCCTCAAGTAACCACCTTTATTGTTGTACAAGCTTCAATTATTTAATATTTTCTAACACTTGTGCTTCATTGTAGTGTGTTATTTTTAGTGTGTAGTATACTCTACTTTACACTATAAATACCACACTTATTTCATTTGAACAAGTGTGCAACAACAAAATATTTTCAAGCTTAAAAGACTTTGAGTTTTATTGAGTAATTATCTTTGCAAAAATCATTTAACATTTCATACTTAATTGTTTTGCAAAATATTTTTCTTAAGTCTTTTACAAAGAGCTAGTTCGTTGCAACAAAGCATGTATTGTGTTCGATGATCTCGTGTTAGTACTTAATCGTTTTCTCCACCGTTCATTTTGTGAACATTTTGAGAAACACAAGTCTTGTAACAAACGAGTAGAACAAGTCTTAAGATAGAGTTATCTTGAGCAACTAGCAACTCGAAAGAGTTGGGGAAGTCTCTTGGCGGAGTAGTCTTGAGCAATAGCAACTCGAAAGAGTTGGGGAAGTCTCTTAGCGGGGTAGCTTTGAGCATAAGTCTTGGTGCGGAGTAGCATTGAGCAAATAGCAACCGGAGTAGGTTGGGGAGTTGTTTTATTATTCGGGGTCTTTGTTTGTATGAGTTTACTTCAAAGATGTTTAATAAGATAACGTTGGATGTAGGTCGCGGAGTAGTGACCGAACCAATTTAAAAAACATCTTGAGTTTTGTCTATTTCGTTTTTAATATTTCCGCTGCATTCTGATATCACTGTTGATTCCACTGTGACATTTACTGGCTGAATCGTTGTTGAATACTTCTAACTTTCTAGTTCGAAGTTGTCAACTTCTCCTTTCTTCTAAGTAGTGTCTTAGTGATCATAGAGTTTTTAAAGAAGCTTTAATTAAGCTTAAAATTTTAAATAGACACCTAATTCACCCCCTCCCCCTCTTAGGTGATCTCGCCCTTGACTCTTCAGAAACCTAGTTTATCGAGGCATTCTCACCGTTTACATTTAGTTTTCTTGTATGCCCAGGCGAGCTCCCCCAAAGGATCAACCTCCAATCGATCCCGAGATCGAAAGGACCTTTAGGAGACTTCGCAAAGTCTTCAAAACCGCAAGTAGATCTCTTCTTCAAATCCGATTACCACAACGGAGGAGCCTCTACCTTCAATTGAAGAAAGGGAAATCCGGAGAAATTGAGCATCCAAGTGTAGAGATTTGGGAGGATTTTGTGCCGATTGCGGAATTTGTGAATCCTTTTGGAATCCCACCAACCATCCCACAAACCATCCAACCACCCACTCTCCTAAGAATGCCTAAATTCTCATCTCACTCCATTCCTACAGAAGATACTCTTCCAAACACCACCCCCGTACCACAAAATCTAACCGGAAATTTCATTGCTAAAACCGCTTTTATCCAATTGGTGGAGAGGATCCAATTTGGAGGTATGCCAAGTGAAGACCCTCATCTACACATGGAGACTTTTTGTGATTATTGTGATGCCGTTTCTCAAACGGGAGTGACTCAAGACCAAATCCGATGGGTCTTGTTTCCTTTCTCTCTTATTGGAGCGGCAAAACGATGGTTGAAGAGTCTTGACAAGGTTGCTCTAGGTATTGACTCATGGAAGAAGTTAGCTCTAGCTTTTTATCAAAAGTTCTATCCACCGGAAAAGACAAATATGTTGAGAGCTAAGATAACCGGATTCAAGCAAAGGGATGAAGAGTCACTCTATGAAGCTTGGGACCGATTCAAGGAGATCATTCGTTCTTGCCCTCACCATGGTTTGAGTGAGTGGTTCTTGGTACAACAATTTTGGAATGGACTTTATGAATATGCTAGAGGAATTTTGAACATGGGATCAAATGGAAGGTTCACGGAAGTAGAGGATGCTCAAACTTGGGCAAGAATAGAGGAGATGGCGGCCCATAACTCACAATTTAGTAGGCCAAGGCAAACTCCTAGGGGAAAGCATGAGGTGAGCTCCGTCACCTAAATGGGAGCCGACTTTGGAGCTCAACTTAGCTCTTATATGGAAGCAATGAACCTCAAAATGGACCAACAAACGGCTCTATTTCAACAAGCTCAAAGCTCATTAACACAACCACCTATGCAACAAGTGAATGCTATGGTAATGGCACCAAGCTTACCTCAAGGGGTTTGTGAATGTTGTGGAACATTTGGGCATGATCCTCAAGAATGTAGAGGATCAATGGAACAAGTGAATGCCTTTCAATCTTATAGGCAAGGAACCCCCTACTCCAATTTCTACAATGAGAACACAAAGAATCACCCAAATCTCTCATACAAAAGCCAAAATGTTCAAAACCCCCAACCACAACTGCAGCAGGAGCTCACCCAAGGGGCCTTGATGATCAAGCCACAAACAAGACAAGCCTGACCCCAAGATCCCCTCAGGTGGAAGCTCGAGTCACAAGGTCCAAAAAACAAGCCATGACAGGCCAAACTCAAGCCAGGCCAAGCCAAGACATTGAGGAAGATAGTCCAGAGCTCAGCAAGCCATGTCAAGCCCCAACTCAATCCACATTTCCCACACAAGACAGAAACAATGCCATTCAAAACCAGGCAGACCCATCAGCAAACCCTGCACCAAGGAGGTAAACCAGGGCATCTCAACCACCCCCACCATGGCCTACCATCAAGCCAACCCCCCAAGCTACAAGTTTGTCCAGGATAACCCCTCTTGAAGTCTAGTAAAAACACAAGTAACAAGCACCCCAAGCTAGAGTCCAATAAACATCAAAACAGAGAAGGTACAAGTCAGATTGTGGCTTCCTTTTGCTTAAGTCAACTTGTCCTCGTCCAAGGCAGGTCTTATCTAAGTTCTAATAAGAGTAGAGAGTCCCAAGGAGCAGCAACACATCCAGGCAAAGCAACAAGACAACAAGAACAACAGATTTCCATTTCAGGAAAACTCCAAAACTGCTTTATTTGCTTTTTGTTCAGTCTGTTCTTTGTGTCTTGTGTCTTTACTTTATAGTTGTTGAGCTCGTCCTATTGTAAGGCTCTTAATTAGTGTCAGTTGTAGTAGTTTAGATCCTAAGCTGGCCCTTGGATGATCTATACATCCAATGGTTCACAAGATATCAGCCTCCCTATATAAGGAGGTCTTTGTATGTTGTTGAGAGGCAGACTTTTATGAATGAATTAACTTTGAGAAATCCCTTAAATCTATCAAACTTGTGCTAAGAGCTGTAGTTTGAACCAAGCCTGATACATCTTCTAGGTGTTTGATCAGTGTCTTGTCTTGTGAGTCAAGTTATATCTGTGCCTTGCTGTGGTTAACTTGCTTGCTGTTTGAGTCTAGTCTAGGGTGTTTGTGCTTTGCTGTAACACTTTAAACCTGTCTCAAAACTAGTCTTTGAGTCCCTTCTCTTGTGCCTTGCTGTAGGGGAGTTTCTCTAAGTCATATCCCTTGAACTTTAGTTAATATAAACCAATCTCTCTAAAACAGCCTCTATTTCTATTTGAGTTGTTTTCAGTTTAAGTGAACCTAATCTAACATTCATCAAGACTTGTAAACCTTAGTAGTTTACACTCCAAATTGGTTATCAGAGCTTTGGTTGAGAGTCTTAGTGAGTTCATTTTCCCTAACTACATTTAAAAACACAAAAATAGCCCAATGAGTGAAGAGAGACTGGCAGGAGTAGAAGCAAAGATGGAGGACCTGGCTGGGATTGTAACCACCCTAACCAGAGCCTTGGATCAGGTAATAGGCAACCATTTGTTTGCTGGAGGAAGAGGCAGAGGACGTGGAAGAGGCCAAGGAGGAGGCAGAGGAAGACCACCTGATGATGAAGAGTATCCACACTCAGATGACTCAACAAGGAGCAGGGCTTCCATTCACAGGCACATAGACAAGCATCTTAAGGTAGACATCCCTGAGTTTTCTGGTAGTCTTAATCCTGATGATTTGTTAGAATGGTTAAGAGAAGTAGAAAGGATCTTTGAGTACAAAGGATATAATGATTCTAAGTCTTTTAAAGTAGCCATCCTTAAACTGAAAGGGTATGCTTCCCTTTGGTATGAAACCATGAAAGGGTTAAGGGCTAGGGAAGGGAAAGAACCCATCAAGTGTTGGACTAAACTGAAAAAGAAACTGCTAGACAAGTTTGTTGCTAAGGATTACACCCAGGATCTGTTTATCAAATTGTCTAAGTTGAAACAAGGAGACAAACCTGTTGAATCTTATCTGAGAGAGTTTGAACAACTCACCTTGCAGTGTGATATAAATGAGAAACCTGAGCAAAGGATTGCTAGGTACTTAGAGGGTCTAGATAAGAACATTGCTAACAAGGTTAGGATGCAACCTCTGTGGTCATTTGATGATGTTGTCAACTTATCTCTGAGAATTGAAAAGATAGGGAAGACTAAGCCTGTTACACCAAAACCTATTAGGCCTTTTCAAGCCAGACCTTATAGTGGGTTGAGAACCATGGATACCCCTAAGACAGCACCCCCACCTACCTTAGACAAGGGAAAGGGCATCATGGGTCAAAAGGCAAGCACTTCATTGAATGGGAACAGAATTAGGTGCTTACAATGTCAAGGCTATGGACATTTCAGGAAGGATTGCCCTTCTAAGAAGACCTTAACTATAATGGAGGTTGAGACTTGGGAGAAATAAGGTCTAGTTGATTATGAGAGGGATGAGCCTAAGGTTGAAGAAGTGGTGAGTGAGGAAGAAGAGTATAGTCAGGAGGCAATAGTGGCACTCCCTAACACAGGCCACAGCTTGGTCCTATGAAGAGTAATGCATTCACAACAGATACCTTTGGAGGAGGATCAAAGGTCCCTCATTTTCAGAAGCAGATGTACCATACAAGGGAGGGTTTGTAACCTTATTATAGATGGAGGTAGTTGTACCAATGTGGCCTCTGTTACTATGGTTGATAAGCTGAAGTTGAGCACTCAAGATCACCCTCACCCCTATAAGTTGAGGTGGCTGAGTAAGGGAGCAGAGGTTAAGGTGGATAAGCAATGTATGGTCCCTTTCTCCATTGGAAGTGTGTACAAGGATGAAGTATTGTGTGATGTGGTTCCAATGGATGCCTGTCACTTGTTATTAGGAAGGCCATGGGAGTTTGATAAAAGCTCCATACACCAAGGAAGAAGCAACACCTATTCCTTCAAGCATGGGAGCAGGAAGGTGACATTAGCCCCCTTGCCACCACATCAGAAGAGCTATGGGAGTCCTAGTATGGCTGAAGATTTTAGTGGAGTCTTGTTTCTATCTGAATCAGCAATGGTTAAAGAATGTACTAAAGAGCAACCTATATTGATGTTGCTATCAAAGGAAGTTCAGGAAGGGGAGTCTAAGGTAATCCCTGCAGAAGTTAAGCCCCTCATTGATCAGTTCAAGGAAGTGTTCCCAGAGGAACTTCCTGATGGTTTACCCCCTTTAAGAGGAATTGAACACTAGATAGACCTTGTGCCAGGGTCTGTACTACCTAATAGACCAGCCTATAGATGTGATCCTAAGGCTACACAAGAGCTGCAGAAGCAAGTTGGAGAGTTGATGAGTAAAGGGTTTGTAAGGGAGTCATTAAGCCCTTGTGCTGTGCCTGCATTGTTGGTTCCTAAGAAGGATGGGACTTGGAGGATGTGCATAGATAGCAGGGCTATCAATAACATCACAGTCAAGTACAGGTTCCCTATACCTAGACTTGATGACATGTTGGATGAGCTGAGTGGTTCAAGGTTCTTTTCTAAGATTGATTTGAGGCAAGGTTACCATCAATTGAGGATCAGGGAAGGAGATGAGTGGAAGACAGCCTTCAAAACAAAGCATGGCCTTTATGAGTGGCTTGTCATGCCCTTTGGCCTGTCAAATGCCCCAAGTACCTTCATGAGATTGATGACAGAAGTGCTTAGGCCTTGCCTAGGGAGATTTGTGGTGGTATACTTTGATGATATTCTCATCTACAACAAGAGCAAGGATGATCATTTGAGGCATCTTGAGGCTGTGTTTGAGATACTTAAGGAGAGTAAACTCTTTGGGAAGCTTGAGAAATGCACCTTTATGACTGAGGAAGTCAAGTTTCTAGGATATGTGGTGTCTGGTAGAGGCATTTCAGTGGATCAAGACAAGATCAGTGCAGTTCAATCTTGGCCTGTTCCTAGGAATATCACAGAGTAAGAGGATTCCATGGCTTAGCATCCTTCTACAGAAGATTCATTAAGAATTTCAGCACCATTGCAGCACCCCTCACTGAATGCATGAAGAAGGGAGAGTTCACTTGGACTGAGAATGCTTTGCAGGCTTTCAAACACATGAAGAAACTCTTGTGCAGTGCACCTATCCTCAGGTTGCCAGACTTTAACAGCCTATTTGAGGTTGAATGTGATGCAAGTGGAGTAGGAATTGGAGATGTCCTTATCCAAGAGAAGAAACATGTAGCTTATTTCAGTGAGAAGCTAAGTGGAGCTAAGCTGAGCTACTCTACATATGACAAAGAGTTCTATGCTCTTGTTAGAGCTCTGAGGCATTGGAGTCATTACCTGAAGCCCAAGCCTTTTGTCTTGCACTCTGATCATGAGGCATTGAAGTACATAGGAGGACAACATAAGCTCAGTCATAGGCATGCTAAGTGGGTGGAGTTCCTCCAGTCATTTACCTTTTCTAGCAAATACAAAGAGGGCAAACAAAATGTGGTGGCTGATGCATTGTCTAGGAGGTACACTCTGCTATCAACCATGGAGCAAAGGGTTCTTGGCTTTGAGTTCATGAAGGACATGTATCAAGAAGATCCAGACTTTGCAGAAGATTGGTTAGCACAGAAGGAGGGTACAAAGACCATTGATTCACCCTACACTCTACAAAATGGGTTCCTGTTCAAGGGAAACAAGCTCTGTGTTCCCAGAGGGTCTTATAGGAGTCTATTGATCAAGGAAGTGCATGGAAGTGGCCTTGGAGGACACTTTGGGGTTCAGAAAACTGTGGACATATTGCAAGATCAATTCTACTGGCCTAAGATGATGGGAGAGGTTCAAATAGTGCTCAGAAGGTGTGGAGTTTGTCAAAAGGCCAAGAGTTCATTTCAAGCAGGACCTTACACCCCCCTACCTGTCCCATGTAGGCCTTGGGAAGATGTAAGCATGGATTTCATAGTAGCATTGCCTAGGACAACAAGAGGGAAAGATTCTATCATGGTGGTTGTGGATAGGTTCAGCAAGATGGCACATTTCATTGCTTGTAAGAAAACTGAGGATGCTGTGAGTGTAGCAGAGCTATACCTTGATGAGGTGGTGAGGTTACATGGAGTTCCAAGAACTATTGTATCTGACAGAGACACAAAGTTTATGAGTCATTTCTGGAGAACATTGTGGAAGCTGCTTAACACTAGGTTGTTGTTTAGTACCTCCCATCATCCTCAAACAGATGGACAAACTGAGGTGACCAACAAGACCTTGGGAAGGATCTTGAGGTGTATAGTTATCAAATCCCTCAAGGATTGGGACTTAAAGCTAGCTCAAGCAGAGTTCTCCTTCAATAGAACTCCATCAGCAGCCACAGGCCACTCCCCCTTTGAAGTGGTCTATGGTACTAACCCCTTAATGCCTTTGAATTTGTCTCGTGTGTGCAGGTCAGAGATCCACTATGATGCCAAGAAAAGGGTGGAACAAATGCTAAAACTCCATGAATATGTCAGAAAACAAATTGAGGACACCAATGATCTATAAAAAAAGAATGCCAAGGTTCCTAAGATCAAGAAAGACTTTGCACCAGGAGACTTAGTATGGATCAACCTAAAGAAATAAAGGTTCCCTTCCAAGAGAAAGAATAAGCT
This sequence comes from Heliosperma pusillum, assembly GCA_022085475.1. Taxonomy (NCBI): domain Eukaryota; kingdom Viridiplantae; phylum Streptophyta; class Magnoliopsida; order Caryophyllales; family Caryophyllaceae; genus Heliosperma; species Heliosperma pusillum. Next base: position 8,560 of record JAIUZE010045521.1, on the reverse strand, counting down.
AGAGACAAGAGCAGATGGTCCTTTTCAAGTCATAGAGAAGATAGGTCCAAATGCCTACATAATTGATCTACCAGGAGAGTATGCAGTGCATGGAACATTCAATGTTGGAGATCTTAGTCCCTTTTATGAAGACTCTGAGGGGGAGGAAGACACAGGCTTGAGGTCAAGCCCTTTTCAACCTGGGGAGGCTGCAGCAGGAGCTCACCCAAGGGGCCTTTATGATCAAGCCACAAACAAGACAAGCCTGACCCCAAGATCCCCTCAGGTGGAAGCTCAAGTCACAAGGTCCAAACAACAAGCCATGATAGGACAAACTCAAGCCAGGCCAAGCCAAGACATTGAGGAAGATAGTCCCAGAGCTCAGCAAGCCATGTCAAGCCCCAACTCAATCCACATTTCCCACACAAGACAGAAACAATGCCATTCAAAACCAGGCAGACCCATCAGCAAACCCTGCACCAAGGAGGTACACCAGGGCATCTCAACCACCCCCACCATGGCCTAACATCAAGCCAACCCCCCAAGGTACAAGTTTAGCCAGGATAACCCCTCTTGAAGTCTAGTAAAAACACAAGTAACAAGCACCCCAAGCTAGAGTCCAGTAAACATCAAAACAGAGAAGGTACAAGTCAGATTGTGGCTTCCTTTTGCTTAAGTCAACTTGTCCTCGTCCAAGGCAGGTCTTATCTAAGTTCTAATAAGAGTAGAGAGTCCCAAGGAGCAGCAACACATCCAGGCAAATCAACAAGACAACAAGAACAACAGATTTCCATTTCAGGAAAACTCCAAAACTGCTTTATTTGTTTTTTTGTTCAGTCTCTTCTTTGTGTCTTGTGTCTGTACTTTATAGTTGTTGAGCTCGTCCTATTGTAAGGCTCTTAATTAGTGTCAGTTGTAGTAGTTTAGATCCTAAGATGGCCCTTGGATGATCTATACATCCAATGGTTCACAAGATATCAGCCTCCTTATATAAGGAGGTCTTTGTATGTTGTTGAGAGGCAGACTTTTATGAATGAATTAACTTTGAGAAATCCCACAAATCTATCAAACTTGTGCTAAGAGATGTAGTTTGAACCAAGCCTGATACATCTTCTAGGTGTTTGATCAGTGTGTTGTCTTGTGAGTAAAGTTATATCTGTGCCTTGCTGTGGTTAACTTGCTTGTTGTTTGAGTCTAGTCTAGGGTGTTTGTGCTTTGCTGTAACACTTTAAACCTGTCTCAAAACTAGTCTTTGAGTCCCTTCTCTTGTGCCTTACTGTAGGGGAGTTTCTCTAAGTCATATCCCTTGAACTTTAGTTAATATAAACCAATCTCTCTAAAACAGCCTCCATTTCTATTTGAGTTGTTTTCAGTTTAAGTGAACCTAATCTAACATTCATCAAGACTTGTAAACCTTAGTAGTTTACACTCCAACAACCATATGTTGCCCCACCCATGAGAAACAATCAACAAAACTTTCAAAGAAACCAATACAATCAAAACCAACCTTCCTATAATCAACCACAATACAACCAAAATCAATACAACCCACCACCACAAAATCAACCTCTCATGCAACCACAAGTTGGGGATCCAAACTTGGACATTCACAAAGCGATTCTCCAATTGCAAAAAGATAACCAAGCCAAAGATATTATCATCAATAACATCCTAGCCCACAATAAAATGCTTGAAACTCAAGTGACCCAAATAGCCTCGGGGAGTTCCTCTAGGGGAAAGGGTCAATTACCTCCTCAAGGTAACCCACCTAGAAATGAAACCACCAATGCCATACATTTGAGGTGTGGAAAGAGTTATGAGGGACCAAGAATACTAATTGAAGATGATAATGGTGAGGGAGACAAAGTGGAAGATGACGGGCCAATTGAAAATGAGGTTGTTGAATTGGATGATAAGGAGGAAGAGTGCTCTTCAAGTGAGCAAGTTGTTGTCGAAAAGAATGATGATGTGATAACAACGAACAAGAAGGTTGAGGAGCCTATTGTGATAAGGCTACCTTTTCCTTCTAGACAAGCCAAAACAAAACTTGACAAACAATTAGGTAAGTTCATGGAAATTGTCTAGAACTTGGAGGTCTCCATTCCTTTCACCGACCTCATCACTCAAATCCCCGCCTATGCAAAATTTATGAAGGACATCCTTACACGGAAGAAGTCATTGAGTGGAGTTGAAACCTTGGCATTCACCGGTGAATGTAGTGCATTTCTACAAAACCCAACCCCTCCAAAATTGAAGGATCCGAGTAGTTTCTCCATCCCATGCACCATAGGCAACATAACAATTGACAAAGTCTTGTGTGATTTGGGAGCTAGTTTGAGTGTAATGCCATACTCCATTTGTGAGAAGCTTGGCATGGGGGAACTTAAATGCACAAACATCACACTTCAAATGGCGGACCGATCAACAAAGCAACCTTTGGGTGTATTGGAGGATGTCCCGGTTCGAATTGGGAAGTTTTTCATTCCGGTGGACTTCATTGTTCTTGATATGGCGGAGGATTCTCAAATCCCCATTATTCTCGGGAGCCCATTCCTGCACACCGCCGAAGCGGTGATTGATGTGAAACACGGGAGGCTAACCCTTGAGGTGGGAGATGAGAAAATTACTTTCAACTTGAAAAATGCCACGAAAGCTCCAAATCTTAGAGAAGCATGCTATTTCATTGATATCATTGATGCCTTTGTTGAAGAAGTTACACCTAGCTTCTTTATGAGGGACCCTTTGGAGGCTATCTTGACTTTGGAGCCAAGGGATATCATGGAGGAGCTACATGGGTTTGAGTTCGACTTACTTGAAGCAACTTTGGAAGGAGAAGAGCTTGATGAACAACAACTCTTAAGACTTGAGTCTATCATCCAAACCTCTTGTGCGGTAGATATTGCGGTAGAGGTACAAGCTCCTTCTGTTAAACCCCTTCCTTCTAACTTAGTATATGCTTATCTTGATGAGTCAAAGTGCAAACCGGTGATTGTAAATGCTAACCTTGATGATGATCAATTGAATGCATTGTTGTGTGTGTTGAGAAAACATGATAAAGCTATTGGTTATAGCTTGTATGACTTGAAGGGGGTTAGCCCCGAATTGTGTATGCATAGAATTCATATGCAAGATGACCATGAGCCAAGAAGGCAACCCCAAAGAAGACTAAACCCCACCTTGCAAGAGGTTGTCAAAGGTGAAGTCATGAAGCTACTTGATGCCGGGATCATCTACCCAATCTCTTACTCCGATTAGGTTAGCCCCGTGCAAGTGGTGCCAAAGAAAGGTGGCACCACGGTAGTGAAGAATGATAAAGATGAATTAGTGCCTACTAGGTTAGTGACGGGATGGAGAATGTGCATACACTATAGGAGGTTGAATGCCTCAACAAGAAAAGATCATTTCCCCCTTCTCTTCATTGATCAACTTTTAGAAAGACTTGCCTCAAACAAGTATTTTTGCTATTTAGATGGATACTCGGGATTTTTCCAAATCCCAATTGACCCAATTGACCAATCTAAGACCACATTCACATGCCCTTATGGCACTTTTGCCTATAGGAGAATGCCTTTCGGCCTTTGCAATGCCCCGACTACATTTCAACGATGCATGATGAGTATTTTTTCCGATTACATTGAATCTATCATGGAAGTTTCTATGGATTATTTTAGTGTGTATAGGAAAGATTTTTATTTGTGCTTGCATAATTTGTCATTGGTGTTGCAAAAATGTGAAGAAGTGAGTCTTGTCTTGAATTGGGAGAAATGCCACTTCATGGTAAATGAAGGGGTAGTTCTTGGTCATCTCATTTCGGAAAAGGGTATCCAAGTTGATAGAGCTAAGGTGGAAGTGATTGAGCAATTACCCCCACCTTCAAATCTCAAAGGGGTGAGAAGCTTCCTTGGTCATGCCGGCTTTTATCGCCGGTTCATCAAGGACTTCTGCAAAATTGCTAAACCACTTACACAACTTCTCCTCAAGGATACCCCTTTCCATTTTACTAATGAGTGTGTTGAGGCATTTGCTAGGATAAAGGAAGCTCTTATTTCGGCTCCGGTCATGCAATCCCCGGATTGGGAATTGCCATTTGAGGTTATGTGCGACGCAAGCGATAATGCCTTTGGCGCGGTTCTTGGCCAACGGAAGGATAAAGCTTTCCACGCCATCTACTATTCTAGCAAAACCCTTGATGAAGCACAAGTTAACTATGCAACAACGGAAAAAGAGCTTCTTGCCATTGTTTTGCTCTTGATAAGTTCCGTTCATATTTGAATGGCTCCAAAGTCATTGTGTATACGGACCATGCCGCACTCAAATATTTGCTTGCTAAGAAATAAGCTAAGCCCCGCCTCATTAGATGGATCCTACTCTTACAAGAATTCGATTTGGAAATAAGAGATAAGAAGGGTGCGGAAAATGCGGTGGCGGACCACTTGTCCCGGCTATGCTATGATGGAAGTAAAGATGACATGCCTATCAATGATTCATTCCCGGATGATTTTCTCTTTGCAATTAATGAAACAATCCAAAATCAATCACCTTGGTTTGTGGACTTTGCCAACTACATTGTGGGTGGTGTTCTTCCACCGGGCATCAACCACAATCAAAAGAAGAGGTTTTTATTTGAAGCTAAGAGATACTTTTGGGATGATCCTTTATTGTTCAAGGAGTGTGGTGACGGGATGTATAGAAGATGTGTTCCACAATGGGAGTATGAAGAAATCATGAAAGGATGCCACTCCTCTCCTTACGGAGGGCACCATGGGGCAAGCAAGACCGTTGCTAAAATACTTCAATCCGGGTTCTTTTGGCCCTCTATGTTCCATGATGTTAAGCACTTTGTCCAATGTTGCGATGCTTGTCAACGCACCGACAACATTTCTTGGAGGAATGAGATGCCCCAAAGGGGGATTCTTGAGGTGGAAGTGTTTGATGTGTGGGGAATAGACTATCAAGGCCCCTTTATTTCTTCAAAAGGGAATAGGTACATTCTAGTGGCCGTAGACTACGTGTCCAAATGGGTTGAGGCGGTGGCTTCCCCTACCAACGATGCCAAAGTTGTCATCAATTTCCTAAAGAAGATCATCTTTCCCCGGTTTGGAGTACCTAGAGCTTTAATAAGTGATGGAGGAAAGCACTTTCATGAAAAACGACTTGACTCACTACTTCCTAAATATGGTGTTCATCACCGTACCGGTTTGGGGTATCATCCCCAAACAAGTGGGCAAGTCGAAATCTCCAACAAAGAAATCAAATCTATCCTTGAAAAAGTGGTCTCAAAGCACCGTAAAGATTGGAGTTCAAAGCTCGACGACACATTATGGGCATATAGGACGGCATTCAAAACTCCTATTGGAATGTCGCCTTATAAGTTGGTGTATGGCAAGTCTTGCCATTTGCCCATAGAGCTCGAGTACAAGGCATATTGGGCAATCAAAGAACTAAATCTTGATGCAAAATTGAGCGGTGACAAGAGATTACTCCAATTACAAGAGCTTGAGGAGTTCCGCCTCAAATCTTATGAAAATGCCCAATCTTACAAGGAGAAGACCAAACTCATTCACGACAAGAAGATCCTCAAAAGGGATCTCCAATGTGGAGACAAGGTTCTTCTATTCAACTCAAGGTACAAGCTATTTCCCGGGAAGCTCAAATCCCGGTGGTCGGGTGTGGGAATATATCCGTATACATCCCTTTAATCTTACAGGATTATAATGAAATTACGATTTATATGATTAACGGGTCATAAACGAAATTGCATAATAAACAAAGGGATTAGGAATAACCTTTAGTCCTCGTAAATTCGGCCTAATAACAGATATCAAAGCAGATATCCTCCTAATCATCTCACCCAAGACTGATCAAGATATGCCCTTGTAATTGCTAGAAAAATTAAAGAGAAAAGAGTCTGTATCTTTTCTTTTGAGATGTGAATGAATGATGATTCAATTCGAGAGTTAGAATGAGTAAAACTCCTTCCTTATCCCCACTTTCACACGGCACAAAATAGGAGAAAATAAGGGATATTTTTCTCTTATTTTGTTACCATTTTGACCGAAATTGTTCAGAGTAATCTGGACTCTTTTTCGGTTATATTCGCTTCCATTTAATATAATGTTATACATATTATATTTGTCTAATATGTTGTCATACATGAAAGTCCTAGAACTTTAATTAGACTCCTCTAATTAGTTCATTAAATTACATTAAGTTAATGATTTAGGATCTAGTTATCATGCATGCAAATATAAAAGCATAAAAGAAAAGATAAGACCAAAACATCCTTACATTGGGATTTTCGGTTCAATATGGCACAATAAGAACTCCTTCTTATTATTCTTGAGCATGAAATTAGGTGGATGATCCTCCAAAAATAACCTCCAAAGTAGAAGGTCTCCTTCTTGTTGCACCCAAGATTAAACCCAAATAATCTTACCTTATTATTAACTAGATAATAAGTAAGATAAAAACTACTAATATTATTGTATTACTTACACTAGTAATATGTAGAGAATATTAGTATATATGAGAGTTTAGATAGAAGTTGAGTTTTAGAAAGAGAAGTGAAAAATAAGCAAAATCAAGTAAGTAAAAAATGAACAACCATTGTCCATTTTAAGGACATGATGGCCGGACCTCATGTGTCCATAAGGCCTTTGATTTTTGCTATTTGATTCACATGCAATTGTAGTAGAGTATGGTAGTGTATGTAATGATTTGAATGCATGATATGTCATTATCATAAGGTTGCTTGTTTGCATAAACAAGAACAATTATCATTACTACAACTACTACCATAACCGGCCTCACATGGCTCAAAATGGTCCATTTTGATTTTTTGATATTTGTCCCACAAATACTAATTAATCATATGCTTAATTATCTTGTATAATTAAGTGTTAATTTGATCATATAACAATTATATGAGTCAAATATATATACTTAACTTTTAAGTGATATTTTACCATTATATCAATATATAATGGGTCCTACAATGCCCAGTTAATTTATTTTACAACTCTTTGTAAACATAATTAACTATTTACCTCTACCTCAAAATCTGTGCATAACCTCAACTAATTTAATGAATTAACGATTAATCATTAAATTAAATCTTATTTAATCGTATTAAAATAAGACGTAAAATTTATTTAGTCAGTTATCGTATAATTGACTAATAAACTTAAGTGGAATGAGTTCGCAACTCAATTTCCAATAAATAACTCTCGTACATATCAAATATATGTAATGCTCTAATTAAACTGTATCGTATACAAATAATTAGTATTCTATTTGGATCTCATCCTATAGATGTGACCTAAAGGGATCAGTTGATTTCCGCCGTCATACGACAATAACGTCAAACTCTAGTTAGCCAAGCGTTACCGATTTACGTTAATCAACTGACGTGAAGTATCAAAATATACTAATCATGCCACGTATATTCCAAATGAGATTTAATATATAAATGCACTATTGTGGAGGACACTTACTCCAACAATACATTAATAAGGTCCATTACAACATTTTGCAGTGGATATATTAACATAACAATTATTATGACAATCGTATAATATATACTTCAATTATAAATATCAGTATATTTATAATCCAGCTAATTAAATATAACGGTTTATGTTTAATTACGAATTAACATTTTAATTCGTTTAAGCTCACATTATATACTACAACTAAATATAACATTTTATATTTAATTACGAATTACAGTTAATTCGTCTTAGCTAACATTATTTAATCGTTATTAAATTTTTAATTAGATCATCCTCACATGGACTAACCTTTTAGTCGCAACACACCGACTAAACCTTTTAGTCATTTAATAAGGCAGTAATATGATTATTTCTCAATAATCACATCTCTCAATCACATCCTTTAGGTGTGACTTTTAGGGACCAGTTGATCACCGCCATCTGTATGACAATAACGTCAAACTTATCTAGCAAGCCAACCGTTATCGAAAAACGTTAATCAACTGATTACAATACAAAGTATACCATGTGAACCTATAGAGATTTATTTATGTTATTGCACTAACTGTGGAGGACACTGGCTCCAACAATCTACCACTTGTCCGTACAAGTGTATGTGCGATAACCGATTCTCATATCCATAATAAATTTCTCCCACTCAATGTAAAACAATTTACAAAGTCCGTATTCACAAAGGTCGTATTTAAAAGTATCGGTATCAAGAGTGGTTTCCCCGACTAGAGAGTAACTTAACTGATAAACGAATCTTCATTCAAGCATGGCCATGCATTTCAGTTACAGCTCCTCGAGTGGCCCTGAGAAATATCATATCCTGATAAAGGTTGGATATTTTCTTCAACTCGAATCTTGAAGATACAAGCGCAGTATGAAATGACCCAGTGAAAATCTACTTAGCCTCCTGTTACGGTCGAGCATGAGAAAGAAACCAAAGTCACCCAAAAAACTGCCTTTATCTCAAGAGACAGTCGATAGTCAAAAGAATCGACTCTAGGAACACTATGGATGTCCTATCCACGACCTGGCACCTAATGTTCCGAAACATTTAGGACTCCATAACGTTGTCACAAAAA